>MDKH01239655.1:0-10079 GCA_005239495.1 Nicotiana undulata | reverse complement strand
GCTATGTGTTCCAGATGTAGATAATATTCGGGAAAGGGTAATGGCGGAGGCTCATAGCTCCTGATATTCTGTGCACCCAGGTTCTAAGAAAATGTATCATGATCTTCGGGAAATTTATTGGTGGAGCGGTATGAAGAGGAATGTGGCGGACCATGTATCCAAATGTTCGAATTGTCAACAGGTGAAGGCCGAGCATCAGAGGCCCGATGGGTTAACTCAACTTATGGAAATACCGACGTGGAAATGGGAGATGATCAATATGGATTTCGTGGTAGGGTTACCTCGCACTCAGCGCAAGTTTGACTCGATTTGGGTAATAGTGGACCGACTCACGAAATCAGCTCACTTTTTGCCAGTCAAATCTACCGACACAGCGGAGCGCTATGCCCAATTGTACATCAAGGAGATAGTTAGACTTCATGGCACTCCAGTTTCTATTATCTCAGATCGAAGGGCCCAATTTACAGCTAATTTTTGGCGGAAATTCCAGCAAGGTTTGGGTACTCAGGTAAATCTTAGCACGACTTTCCATACACAGACTGACGGTCAGGCAGAGCAGACTATTCAGACGCTCGAAAATATGCTACGGGCTTGTGTTTTAGACTTCAAGGGTAAGTGGGATGATCATTTGCCTCTTGTCGAGTTTGCTTATAATAACAGCTTCCATGCTAGTATCCGAATGGCCCCGTTTGAGGCATTGTACGGAAGGAGGTGTAGATCTCCGATCGAATGGTTCGAGGTTGGTGAAGCGGAATTGTTAGGACCAGATCTTGTGCACCAAGCTATGGAAAACGTTAGAGGCATTCAAGAGAGGATGAAAACTGCTCAGAGTCATCAGAAATCCTATGCGGACGTTCGTCGAAGGGAATTGGAGTTCCAGGTAGATGAATGGGTGTTCTTTAAGGTGTCCCCCATGAAGGGAGTGATGCGGTTTGGGAAGAAAGTGAAGTTGAGCCCAAGGTACGTCGGGCAATATCGGATTGCTCAAAGGATAGAACGGGTGGCTTATAGGTTAGAATTGCCCCATGAAATGTCATTAGTGCACCCGGTGTTCCATGTGTTTATGCTGAGGAAAGTGGTTGGAGATCCATCCGCCATCGTGCTAGTTGGGACTATTGAGGTTAATGAAGAGCTATCATACGAAGAGGCTCCGATTGCTATTCTTGATAGGCAAGTCCGTCGATTGAGAAACAAAGAGATTGCTTCTGTTAAAGTGTTGTGGCGGAGTCAACGAGTCAAGGAAGCCATGTGGGAAACAGAGAAAGAAATGAAAGAAAAATACCCCATCTGTTTGAGCAAGTGTAGTAGTGATTGCGAATTATGGTTCCAAGGCAATTTGATGTTGTACTCAGACTCGTGCCAAGGCACCCCATTTTTCTTCCCTCTCCTAATTGCCTCATTGTTGTAACTTTCCAATGCGTGCTAAAACTGTATTCAAAGTTGTTAACTAGGTGGTGTGCCACCTATAAAGCAAATAAAAGTTTTGTGAAACAAATGTGCTAAGTAAGTGATTAATAGTAGTGTAGATTGGTAATGGTTAGAAGAACTGTCTATGATCTATTGGGGTGATTGAACTGTATGGGGCGCATTGGAATGGCCCAAAGTTATGTGCAAATCATATGTGCCACTAATTGAGTCTTATGCTAAATTGTGATGAAAAGAGGATGAACCATATGTATTTGTCAAGGTAATTGGATATGTGCAAGTGTTGAGGTAATGAATGGTATACCAGTTGTAGGGATAACAAAATTTGTGTAATGATGCTTGGAAATGTGTTTCGGGGGCTCTCTGTCAGGTGGATAGGTCTAAATACAAAGGAGACTCTGGCGAAATTTTCTGAAAATACTGGAGTTAGTGTAAATTGGAAAGTTTGCATATCATGTTTTCAAAAACCAAATGATTTCCAAAATCCTCATTCGAGGACGAATGATTTTTAAGGGGGGGAGAATGTAAAGACCCGTAAAATTTCTTGCTTAAAATAATGCCCGAATAAGTCCCCGAGTTGTTATCTCTGAGGAAATTCTTAAAACAGACCTTGATTTTGTAAAAGTACAGGGTGAATAAGAAGAACTTAATTTTCCCAGAAATTGGGTGTTATGCGACGCACTATGCGATCGCATAATGTGTATGCGGACCGCATATTGGTCGCATACACGGGCAGATCGCTGCCCAACTGAAGGGGTGTTATGCGACGCATAATGCGGTCGCATAACGTGTATGCGGACCGCATAGTGGTCGCATACCCGGGCATAATGTTTTCAAAATTTGGCCCACCTGGGGCCATTCTGCGGACCGCATGTCAGGAATACGATCGCATTCCTGACCGCATATTCGACACGGTCTTTTAATTTTCTAAATTTTTATACCCG
Source organism: Nicotiana undulata (assembly GCA_005239495.1). Classification (NCBI taxonomy): domain Eukaryota; kingdom Viridiplantae; phylum Streptophyta; class Magnoliopsida; order Solanales; family Solanaceae; genus Nicotiana; species Nicotiana undulata. The sequence goes on along the minus strand of MDKH01239655.1, from coordinate 7,710 downwards.
ACCCCAGTTTCATTTAACCCCTGCCCCCTTTCATTTTAACAAGTTTTCTGAACAAATAGAGAGAAGGAAAGGAGAGTTCTTGAGAAAGGAAGTGATCCTTCCATCAAAGTGAATTTCAAGGTCTCTCAGGCCTGGCAATTCGAGTAATCCCTTTCTTCCCCATTCTAGCAGGTAAGGGTTCCCAACCCCTTTTCTTTCTTTTCATTAATTTTCTGATTTTTAAACAAAGGGAGGGTTGGCCTGGATTGATTCTTAGAAATATTAGCTAAGACCTTGCATGCATGTTTAATAATGGTGCTAATCTAGTAAGAGGGAGTGGGTTGGGGCAAACTTCACAAAGATAGGGTTGGTAATCTAATGGGTTCACATAGTGTTTGATAAAATGCTTGAGAGAGTCCGAATTGCATTCATGACTTCCAATTCTGAGTTGAATATGTCTAATTGTGAACTAGATTGACGGTACTAGTCGGTTCGGTGATTGTGAGTTAAAGTTGAAAAGGGAAACTCGACTCCAGGTATGTATGGCTAACTTTAATCTTTGTAAAATCACTTGTGGTGTTCGAGCATACGGTACGTGTATTGTTATAAATATGTGCAACTGGTTGTCCGAATTATGTTGATGTGTGAAGTGTAATACTTGTCTGTCTTTAGTTGACCACCACACTACCACGTTATGAAAAACGGTGCTAAAAGGATAATGAATCCAAGAGTATGAATGTATATGCTAAAGGCTATGTAAAGAAGTTGTATTCTTATTGCTGAAATTTTCTGTGATTGAACTGTGATTTGTCATCGTTGGTGTGATTGTAATTGTCAGGTGGGATCGGGTTGCGCGCCACATTAGGGGAGATAATGGTGATATGTGAGAAGTGATAGGGGTGTGATTGTAATTGTCAAGTGGGATCGGGTTGCGCGCCACAACATGGGAGATAAGGGTGATATGTGAGAAGTGATAAGGGTGTGATTGTAATTGTCAGGTGGGATCGGGTTGCGCGCCGCAACAGGGGAGATAAGGGTGATATGCGAGAAGTGATAAGGGCGTGATTAATCGTCAGGTGGGATCGGGTAGCGCGCCGCAACATGGGAGATAAGGGTGATATGTGAGAAGTGATAAGGGTGCGATTGTAATTGTCAGGTGGGATCAGGTTGCGCGCCGCAACAATTGTCAGGTAGGATCGGGTTGCACGCCGCAACATGAGAAATAAGGGTGAGTGTGAGGAGGGACAAGGATGGAACTGAAATTGTGATTTTGATGAAGTGAAAATTGTGGAACTTCCATTGTATATCTTTCTATGTCTTGTGCAGTAATTGTGTGACTCTCTGTCTGTCTCTTGCCTGTGCATTATTGAGTTTACTTAGAGTAAAGTTTGTTCATGCATACCAGTACAATTCAAATGTACTGACGTCCCTTTTGCCGGGGGCGCTACATTCTTGTGATGATTGTAGGTGGTCCTATAGCAGGTACTTCAGCACACCGACAATAGTGCCTCCTCTTCGTCCTATCAACTGTTTTGGTGAGCCCCTCTTCTCTTGGGGCCCAGTGTGGTTCATGCCACCTTTCCTCCCGGATTCTTATTTTGGTACTTGTGTAAGGTATAACCGGAGCCTTGTTACTGGCAAGTATTGTATAACTCCGTCGTACTCCTAGAGGCTCCGTAGACAGGAATTGTGGGTTATGTACTTATGTATTTTGGGCAGTATGACTTGTAGACCACGTAAAGTAGACTATGTGTTCTGTATATTTGTAAGTATTGTATCACTTGTTGGAAACGACAGACTTCTATGGTTTAATTTCAGATTGTAAGAATGCATCTTAATTATAATTGAATAATGCACAACGGAAACTTCGGGGTAATATGTGGGAGGGAAAAAGGAATCCAGGTCGGCTTGACTGGGACTACCCGGTCGAGTGCCGGTCGTGTCCCTTGGTTTGGGGCGTGACAAATATAATATACATATATACGCGTATATAACGCCATCTGGTCAAGGGTCAATGTACATGTATAAATGAATGAAATGCATGAAAATATGTTAATAATCTCAACATTCCCTTCGGATAAACTTGATAAACTTCGTATTATTCTGAGACCCATGAACAGAAGACTCATGGGAGAATAAGAATATACACATCTCTAGCATTTCTACGAATAGAGTAATTTATGGAAGTTTTGAATTTACTCATTTCGCTTGTGTCATATAGATCAAGCCAAAAAGAAAGAAGGGATAGCCTTAACATACCCGAAATAGAGAAAAATCCGTATAATATTCTCGGAAAATATTGTACCGTACTGCTTTAGAGCCGCAAAATTTTACGTTGCTACGATTCTAACAATTCTCGTTGGAATTGTTTGCAAGAATTTAGTTGGAATACTCTATCCAGATGGAGCTTAGCGTTCTGCTATTGAATATTGTAAATGAGGAAGCAATACTTATATCTCAATTTTGTTGTTCTCTGCCCAAAAACAAATAAAACTTTTAAAAGAGACCAAATTTTTATATACACCTTGAGTGTATAAATATTTTACACGTTGATGTTAGATAGACAATAATCTCATATGACTACTTAGTCATTGATTTTGTGAGCTTCCTTGCTGCCACGTCTTATTTTAATAATTTAATAATTAACTAGGTAATGTCCCGTTACTCGATAATCAACCAATTACCCGCATATTAAAATACTACTTATTTTTAATATACTTTATACATCATACTATCATGTTCATATGGTACCATGTATGGTACTAATACATAAATATCGTGTATTATCGCTCGACCCGTATTTTATCCCAAATCGGCCACCTTCAATGAAACTCATTTTCTTTAATTCGTGTATCCTTTATGTTTCATGATACTTACTTATCGCTTGTTATAAATTACATAAATACATTAACCCCAAGATAAGATTATCCTCAAGTCTACGTCGATTAACTGAAGAGGAAACTTTAACATACGAAATGCGAGATGTAACATGCTTCCCCCCTTAGAAATATTCGTCCTCGTATATTTAAATCTCCGGGATCTATATAACCTTGGCAGAGTCACCCTTGGTAACAATACTACCACCAACTCTTCCTTTAGAAACTTAATAATTCAATGCCACATAGGACCACGACCATCAATAAGGACAATGGCCTCACATGACCATTGACATAACTAACACCAGAATCCATACACGTACCTTAAGGTTATGACGTCTCAGTCGGACCCTTCTCTGGAGGAGGAAATAAGTAGGGATATCTAGACTTCATGTCTTCCTCAGCCTCCCAAGTCACTTCTTCCACATTGTTGTTTATCCAAAGTACTTCCACAGAAGCTATGTCTATAGTTCTCAATCTTTGAACCTGTCTGTCTAGTATAGCAATGTGAGTTTCTTCATATGATAGCTACTCTGTGACCTGAATGTCGTCAACTGACACGATTCTAGAAGGATCCCCGATACATTTACGGAGCATAGACACATGAAAGATTGGATGTACAGACTCCAAGTCCGAAGGCAAGTCTAACTAATATGCTACCTGGACTACATTGCGTATGATCCTATATGGTCCAATGTACTGAGGGATAAGTTTTCCCCTTTTTTCCGAACCACATAACACCTTTCATTGGTGATACCTTTAGGAATACCCAACCGTCAACCTGAAATTCCAAGTCTCGCCGTCGATTATCCACATAAGACTTCTGACGGCTTTGAGTTGCTAATAGCCTTTCCTGTATAAGCTTAATTTTCTCGATTGCCTGTTGTACCAATTCTGGTCCTACTAACGTAGTTTCCCCAACATCGAACCACCTTTTAGGCAACCTACACTTCCGTACGTAAAGAGCTTCGTATGGAGCCATCTGAATACAAGAATGGTAGCTATTATTCTATGCGAACTAAATAAGCGGCAGATGATCATCCCAACTACCTTTGAGGTCTATCACACAAGCTCGTAACATATCCTCAAGTTTTTGAATAGTACGGTTAACCTGTCCGTCTGTCAGGGGATGAAATGTTGTATTAAGACTCACTTGAGTCCCCAATCATTTTTGGAAGGACCCCCAGAAATTAGCTGTAAATTGAGCTCCTCTATTCGAGATAATAGATAGAGGGACATCATGCGGTGGTACTATCTCCTTAATATAAAGCTTGGCATAATCCTCTAAGGAATATGTAAGTCTAACGGGCAGAAAATGGGCTGAACTTGTAAGCCTATCAACAATCACCCATATTGAATCGAACTTACGCTGGGTACAAGGTAAGCCTATGATAAAATCCTCGTACTGGCGTTCGTTTACTTCAGATACTAACGAGGATGTTGCTGTATCCTGAATAGTAGTTCCAATATCACCTGAGTCTAGTAACAGAACCCCAAGACTATCTAGATGATAAACCTCATGGGCTATTCTATTTTTTTTTGGCAATAAATATGACAGACTACACATAGATCTACGGCTGAGGGTGTTGGCTACTACGTTCGCTTTCCCCGGATGGCATAAAATATTAACATCATAATCTTTAAGTAGCTCCAACCATCTTCTTTGACGTAAATTCAATTCCTTTTGCTTGAAGATATACTGGAGGCTCTTATGATCTGCATAGATACCAACATGAATTCCATACAAGTAGTGCCTCCACATCTTTAGTGCATGAATCACCGTGGCTAACTCTAAATCGTGGGTCGGGTAGTTCTTCTCGTGCTTTCTTAGTTGTCTGCATAAGCTACAACCTTACCATGCTTCTTCAACGCACAACCCAATCTAACGCCTGAAGCGTCACAATATATCACATAACCAACAATCCCTTCTGTGAGCGTTAGAACCGGTGCTGAAGTTAATCTGTCCTTCAATTCATGGAAACTCCATTCGCAAGCATCGATCCATTGCGACTTAGCTCCCTTTTGAGTTAACTTACATGGGTATTCTAACCTTTTACAATTCATGAAATTCCCCTCTTTGAAGGCCCAAACTTCATCCTTTATTTATCACAATTACGCTCTTATTCTACCAGGGCAACATTTCATTCATTATAAATGCTACTAGTCTTAGACTCCATCGAGTTCATTCAGGCTATACTGAACCTTTTATAATTTAGAGAAACCATCAGCTCTCTTGTGATCTTAACCCCAAGGACTTATCCATTCTCATCACCTTTTCACCCATCTTTTTCTTATCCTTCCTCCTATCTTCCTAAAACCTTGTCGCTCTACCATACTTTAGCTTGCGACCTACACATATCTATTTATACTTATTCGCAACCTTCCTTCAACTTTATCTCACCATAGATTTCCTTATGTTTTTCCGGAACATCAAGCGAGACACCACATACCACTTTGGTCAAAGGTGCTAAAAGAGAAGAAAATTCCGTTACAAGTTTCCTGTAATAACCTGCCAAAGGGAGAAGCTACGAACCTCCGCGGGTGCTATAGGTCTAGGTCAAGTCTTCACTGCCTCAATCTTTTGTGTATCCACCCGGATTCCTTCACTTGAAATGATATGCCCAAGGAAAGTTACAAAGTTCAACCAGAATTCACATTTAGAGAATTTTTGCATACAACTTCCCTTTTTATAGAACTGTGAGAACAATACGCAAGTGATCTGCATGCTCAGCCTCTGAACGACAATATACCAATATATATCGTTGATAAATACAATTACAAACAGATCTAAAAAGGGCATGAACACATGGTTCATCAAATCCATGAATACTGCTGGGGCATTGGTCAAACCGAACGACATAACACGAAACTCAAAATGCCTGTAGCTGGTCCTGAATCCTTTCTTTAGAATATTTTCCTCCTTAACCCTTACCTGATGGTACCCAAAGCTCAAGTCTATCTTTGAAAAACACTTGGCCCCTTGCAACTGATCAAATAAATAATCAATACTCGGGAACGGGGTACTTATTCTTGATCTACACTTTATTCTACTGTCTATAATCACATATTCGTAAAGAACCATCTTTCTTCCTTACAAATAACACATGTGCTCCCCATGGTGATGTACTAGGTTTGATAAAGCCCTTTTCAAGCAAATCCTTTAGTTTTTCCTTCAACTCTTTTAGTTCTGCGGGGGCCATTCTATAGGGAGGAATAGATATTGGATGCGTATCTGGTAGTAGGTCAATAATAACTGAATTTCTCGCTCTGGCGGAAGACCCTAAATTTCATTGAGAAACTCATTAACCACAGGGAAGGACTGAACCGTTGGTAACTCTACTTCCACATCCCAAACCCGAACTTAGTGATAAATATAGTCCTTTCTGATCATCTTCCTTGCCTTGATATAGGAGATAAATATACCTCTTGGCGATGCCGTATTACCTTTCCATTCTAAACAGGTTCTCCTGGGAACTGAAATCAAACCATTTTTTATCTACATTTGATGTTAGCATAACAAAAGGCCAACCAATCCATATCCATTATAATATCAAGTTCTACCCAACCGAACACCACGTACCTTATAATTGTTTATTATCAAATCTATCACGGGCCATTTCGGGCCACATCCATATATATAGGTAACAATATTAAAACATCACTTGCATAACTAATTTAGAAAAAGGTTTATATACATAGCGGTCGACCAAGCCATAGACATATCATACCCAAAACTATATACAGGATACTATCTGCAAAACCTCTAAGTAAACATAACCATAGTATATATACAAAGTCCGGACGGGGCTTTTTACGTCCTCATAAAACAACCTAACACATTCAGAATCCTTACTTGGTAGTACTCCAAGAAGAGGTGGAACTCACCAACCAAAAACTGACATCTGGAGGAAGTCTACCGTAGAGGGTCCTTGCCTCGTCCTATATGAGAACCTCGATCAGACACACTTCGAAGCGGAACCTTCATATCCTTATCAGTTACCTTTCTCCTCTTGGCCCGACTACTATCCTCTTCCTATGCGTTCCCATAACATACACAGATGAACCTTTGTAATGACCCGACCGGTTGTTTTGCGTATTTGGACCCCGTTCCCCTAAATGAAACTTCCCCTAGCGGCTTATTGTGATTTATGACTTGCGGGGATGGGTGGTTCGGGATTCGGAAGTGTTTAGAGCTGTATAGGAACACTTAGTTCCTTAAGGTTGGCCTTTTGACCAAGTTTGACTTCGGTCAACATTTTGAGCAAACGACCGCAGAATCGAGTTCGGACAGTTCCGGTAGCTTCGTATGATGATTTCAGACTTGGGCGTATGTTCGAAATGGGTTTTGAATGAACCAGCGGCGTTTCGGCGCCCAATATCGAAATAAGAGTTTCTTAAGTTCATAATTTGGTTTGGAACGTGTTTTTGTGTTATCGAGGTTCGAATGGAATTCCGAGGAATAGCTCCGTTATGTCATTTATGACTTGCTTGCAAAATTTGGTGTCATTCCAAGTAGTATAGCCGGTTCGGCGCATTGATATAAAATTTAAGAACTTGAAGTTTTTATGTTTTAATTCCACCCTAAAGTTAGTTTAATTTATGAATTACTAGTTAAATTACCTACTTAATTAGTGAAAAATCAAGATTCAGGTAGTAACCTAGGGCTTGTGAAGATTTGATGAATTACCCATTAATTTGCTATGAATTCAAGTAAAAATCATATATTAATGATCATTAGGCTATGGGTGAGTGATTCCTTCGAGAATTTTTGGAATTCGAGCGTGTGGGCTCAGGGTTGAATTTTGGGATTTCTTCAAGAATGATGAATTTATTGAATAAATAGGATAATTTCTAT
>ML274881.1:0-19677 GCA_005239495.1 Nicotiana undulata | reverse complement strand
TTTTAGGCCTAGATTTCTAGTGATTATGGAAGTAAAATGGGAGAAATCGATGTTAGGAAGCTTACCCAAGAGGCTATGGAGGAAGAATTGGTTTAAGGCTCGTCAATGGGGGTTAGGGATGGAGGAGAAGACTGAAATTTAGAAATTCCCGTATAAGGTTCTGTTTTTCGTATTTTAAATGACTGAACGAATTTGTGCTCTGCGATCGCGGAAGAGGACCTGGTGATAAACCTACGCGATCGCAGAACCTATGGCCCCTACCCTATGCGATCGCAGCACCCCACACGCGACCACACTGACCAAATCACCCCAGACCCCCGAACCACCCAGTACCCTATGCGATCGCAGAACATACATTGCGATCGCATAGAACATCAGTGACCCCCTCCCCGCCTTACTCTATGCGATCGCAGAGCTACTAATGCGATCGCACTGAACAAATTGACAGACACAAGAAAATCAGTTAAACACCAGATTTTTCATGACTTTTACACCCCGTTAGCTACCCGAAACTCACCCGAGCCCTAGGGTCTAAAAACCAAAAACACACACGACTCCCAACACATCCTATGGACTTATTGAAGCCTTTAAATCATCATATTATCATCAAAAACAAGGAATTAAACCTTAAAACTCATAGAATTGTCTTAAAACTTCATAAGGCTTAACTTTTCCAATTTTTATCCGAAACACGTCATTCCAAGTCCATTTTACACCAAACTTCACAGTTAAGTCACATAACATATAATAAACCTGTTCCGGGCTACGGAACCATAATACGGGCCCGGTAACACACTTTTCACATAATTATTCATTTTCAAAATCCTTTATTATTTTCAGAAAACAATTTTTTAAAAAAAATTCATTTCTCGGGCTTGGGACATCGGAATTCGATTCCGGGCATACACCCAAGTCCCATATTTTCCTACGGACCCTCCGGGACCGTCAAATCATGGGTACGGGTCCGTTTACCAAAAATGTTGACCAAAGTCAACTTTATTCATTTAATTATCATAAAATTCCATTTTCATCAACTTTCAACATACAGAATTCCCGGCTACACGCTTGGGTTGTGCACGCATATCGAGGTGAGATTAACGGAGGCTTTCAGGGCCTCGGAACATAGATTTAGCTAGAATTACTTAGGATGACCTTTTGGGTCATCACATAAAAGCACGAAAGTTCTTAAAGAAATGTCGTTTGCATTTTTTACCCTCTAAAAATAGATTTCACAATGGATAGAATTGTTATTTAAGTTATTTTCCTAATATTTAGGATTTTAAAACCAACTAGAATTTGACTTATTAAATCGTTCCCTATTGTCACGACCCGAAATCCCACTTTCAGGCCGTGATGGCGTCTAACGTTGAACTCGCTAGACAAGCCAACATTTTAAATGAATTAACAATTAACAATTAAAAACAATAAACGCTAACTAGAAAATCATGATAAAAATACGGAGGTTTATTAGATTCTAAAACTAAAATAGCCAATCTCGTAGGAAATCCCATTAAGTACAAAACCCAGAAATTGAGTCACAATCTCACGAACCAGACTAAGATTTGGCTAAAAACAACAGTATGAAATAAAATGGTACATCTGTCTGAAAATACACAAAATGACAGAAAGAAGGGATAGAAGGTGACGTCAGGGCCCACTAACGTCTTCCTACTACCTCGATGTCGCCTGCGTGGACTTAAGGATACTCCCTCCAACGGTGTCCACTAGGTTCAACTGCGTAATCTGCACAACATAAAGAAGTGCATGTGTAGCATCAGTACAACCGACTCCATGTACTGAATAAGTGTCGAGCCTAACCTCGGAGAAGTAGTGGCGAGACTAGGACACGATCGCAATTAATACCTATGCAGTTGAGTAATATAACATGAAATACAGTTACGGGGAAGAACATGTTGGAGATAAAAGGGCAACAATTACTAACACAATAGAATTAAGTAATAACTAAAATGTAGGAATAAAACAGGAATTAACATCTTGAAACAAGTAAATAAGCAGCAAAAAGGCACGGCATGTCCCCTCGTGCATAGCCTCACAATCACTCGGCACAGAATGTTCCCTCGTGCATAAATAATGAAGTCACTCGGCACGGAATGTCCCCTCGTGCATAGCCTCACAATCACTCGGCACAGAATGTTCCCTCGTGCATAAATAATGAAGTCACTCGGCACGGAATGTCCCCTCGTGCATAGCCTCACAATCACTCGGCACAGAATGTTCCCTCGTGCATAAATAATGAAGTCACTCGGCACGGAATGTCCCCTCGTGCATAATGTACACAGAAACAACAATTCAATATGAAGGTTTAGCAATAAGAAGTTCTAAATGTACAGAAATAACCAACAAAATTCTATAGTCCCGGCAAGGAACTCAGCTATAACCAATCTCACTCAGAGGTATAATTTCAATAGTAAAAATCCTCAACCGAACACTTAATCAATAACTTCCCAAGTCATGGAACGACCTCAATGTATCACTTCCAAATAACCACTTATTCATAGCACAGAGAATATCAAGAACACGGTATAAATCATCACATTTGACTCACGGGCATGCTGGACCACAACACATAAGTACTCGTTACCTTACCTATACGTTGGACATGGAACACACATAGCATATAAGACTCTATACCAATTCCTTCAAGCTAAGGTTAGGCCAAACTCTTACTTCGTCTCCAAGAATGCAATTCACGCCTCAATCATCGCTTTCCCTCTCGAATCCAACTCCGAAACGATGGTATCTAGACATAATCGACTCAATAACATCAATAATGGCTCAATGATTCATTTCCAAAGCCTAATAATACATTTCCCATCATTCTTCTAAAATTACAAAAACCCGACCCCGGGCCCGCTTGGTCCAAACATGAGGTTCGGACCAAAATCCGATCACCCATTCCCCTACGATTTTGTTTTGAAATCCGACCCCAAAACGAGGTTGAATTCCCAAAAATTCCAAAAGCCCTAACTTTACCCAAAACCCCCAATTTCTACCTTTGGTTTCATGTTTTTAAACCTAGAATATAGTGATTGATGAAGGAAAATGGAAGAAATTAGAGTTAGGATTACTTATCCAAGTGGTTATGGTGGAAAAATAGCTTGGAAGTCGTCTATGGTGTTTGGAGAAGAAGGATATGGTGAAAATATGCATAATCCCGTAATGGTATTCTGTTTTTGAGCAATTAAATAACTAGGCAAAATTTGTGTTATGCGATCGCGGAAGTGCGAGTGCGATCGCCTAGAGGTATGGGTCTTGGGCCGTGCGATCGCGGAGTAGTTGTTGCGATCGCACAGGGTTCCTGGCTTAGGCTCTGCGATCGCGGATGGGCAGGTGCGACCGTAGAGAATAATTACCCACCCCCACCCCAGCTTTCCTATACCTGTGCGATCACACGTCTTCCTATGCGATCGCATAGAGTAATCTGACTCCCCCCTATGCAGTGTTATGCGATAGCGGAGGCTCTTATACGATCGCATAGCATTAAACCTCAAACACCAGATACAGCTTACAAACACCAGATTTTCTAACTCTTTTGCACCCCGAAATTCACCCAAGCCCTCGGGGCTCAAAACCAAATACACACACACCCTCATAAATATCCTACGGACTTATTCGAGTAATAAAACTACCAAAATATCATCAAAAACAACGAATTAAGCTCCAAAATCTGTAGAATTTCTTCAAACTTCATAAACTATCCAAATTTTCCATTTTTGATCCGAAACACGTCAAACCAAGTCTGTTTCTTACCAAATTTTACAAACATCTCATAATAACCATATTAAACCTGTTTCGGGCTCCGCAACCATAATACGGGCCTAGTAACACAAGTTTCACATCAAAGTTCATTTTCAAAAGTCTTTATAATTTTCAGAAAACAATTTTCTTAAAAAATTCATTTCTCGGATTTGGGACCTCGGAATTCATTCCGGGCATACGCCCAAGTCCCATATTTTTCTACGGACCCTCCGGGACCGTCAAATCACGGGTCCGGGTCCGTTTACCAGAAATGTTGACCAAAGTCAACTTTATTCAATTAATAATCATAAATTCAACTTTTATTCAATTTTCCACATAAAGGCTTCTCGGCTACGCGCCCGGGTTGCGCACGCACATCTAGGTGAGATAGACGAAGGCTTTCAAGGCCTTGGAACACAGCTATAATTAAATTTACACATGATGACCTTTTGGGTCATCACAATCTCCACCTCTAAAACAAACGTTCATCCTCGAACGGACATAGAAAGGTACCTGAATCGGGGAAAAGATGGGGATATCGGCTCCACATGTCAAAGTCGGACTCCCAGGTAGCTGCCTCAACAGGATGACCTATCCACTGAACACGAACCGAAGGATAATTCTTCGATCTCAACTGACAAAACCTGCCGATCTAATATGGCTACCGACTCCTCCTCATAAGTCAAATGATTGTCCAACTGGACACCGCTGAAGTCAAGTACATGAGATGGATCCGCAATATACCTCTGAAGCATAGATACATGAAACACCGGGTGCACAGCTGATAAACGCGGTGGCAAGGTAAGTCTGTAGGCCACCTCTCCTACCTTATCAAAAATCTTAAATGGACCAATGTACCTAGGGCTCAACTTGCCTTTCTTTCCGAACTTCATCACGCCCTTCATGGGAGACACTTGAAGAAATACCCGGTCTCCTACCATAAATGCCAAATCGAACTCTACGATCCGCATAACTCTTCTGCCTGGACTGAGCTGTACGAAGTCTATCCTGAATGATCTTCACCTTGTCCAAGGCATGCTGGACTAATTCAGAACCCAATAATCTAGCCTCTCCCGGATCAAACCATCCGACTGGGGACCGACATCGCCTACCATACAATGCCTCATACGGAGCCATGTGAATGCTCGACTGATAGATGTTGTTGTAGGAAAACTCAGCTAAAGGCAAGAGTTGATCCCATGAACCACCAAAGTCAATGACACAAGACCGCAACATATCCTCCAAAATTTGAATAGTATGCTCGGACTGACCGTCCGTCTGAGGATGAAATGTTGTGCTCAACTCAATCTGTGTGCCCAACTCTCGCTGCAATACTCTCCAGAAATGGGAGGTAAACTGAGTACCTCGATCTAATATAATGGATATGGGCGCGCCATGCAATCTAACAATCTCTCTCATATAGATCTTTGCCAACTTCCCCACTGAATACGAAACTGATACCGAAATGATATGTGCTGACTTGGTCAGCCTATCCACAACAACCCACACCGCATCAACTTCCTCTGAGTCCGTGGGAGTCCAACTACAAAATCCATGGTGATACGCTCCCACTTCCACTCGGGAAGCTGAATCTGCTGCATCAAACCACCGGGTCTATGGTGCTCGTACTTAACCTGCTGACAGTTCAAGCACCGAGCTACATAAGCTACAATATCCTTCTTCATCCTTCGCCACCAATAATGCTGCCGCAAGTCTTGGTACATCTTTGCGGCGCCCGGATGAATGGAATACCGGGAACTATGGGCCTCCTATAGTATCAACTCACGAATACCATCAACATCAGGTACACAAATACGGCCCTACATCCGCAGAACTCCCTCATCATCAACCGTAACCTGCTTGGCACCTCCGTGCCGGACTGTATCTCTAAGAACGCATAAATGACGATCATCAAACTGCATGGCCCAAATACGATCATACAATGAAGAACGGGCTACGATATGGGCCAAAACACCGCCAGTCTCAGAAACCTCCAATCTCACAAATCGGTTGGCTAAAGCTTGAATCCAAAGCAAGAGGTCGCTCTCCGACTGATAAATAAGCAAGACTACCCATACTGGCTAACTTCCGACTCAAAGCATTGGCCACCACATTGGCCTTCCCCAGATGATAAAGAATGGTAATATCATAGTCCTTTAACAACTCTAACCACCTTCTCTGCCTCATGTTCAACTCCTTTTGCTTGAATAGATACTGGTAACTTCTGTGATTCGTGAACACCTCACATGGCACATCATAAAAGTAATGCCTTCATATCTACAAGGCATGAACAATCGCTGCTAACTCCAAGTCATGAACTGGATAATTCTTCTCATGAACCTTCAACTGACGAGAAGCATAGGCTATGACCTTGCCATCCTGCTTTAACATTGCACCAAGTGCACCAAGACCAACTCGTGAAGCATCACAATACACGGTATACGGTCCTGAACCTGTGGGCAACACTAACACCGATGTCGTAGTCAAGGCTGTCTTGAGCTTCTGAAAGCTCGCCTCACACTCATCCGACCACCTAAACTGGTCACCCTTCTGGGTCAACCTGGTCATTAGGGCTGTTATAGATGAAAAGCCCTCCAAAAATCGGCGATTATAACCTGCTAAGCCCAAGAAGCTCCGAATCTCTGTAGCTGAAGTGGGTCTAGGCCAATCTTTGACTGCTGAAATCTTCTTGGGATCCACCTGAATACCCTCTGCCGACACAACATGGCCCAAAAATGCTACTGCACTCAACCAAAACTCACATTTAGAAAATTTGGCATACAATTGCCTATCCCTCAGAGTCTGGAGGACGACTCGAATGTTCTACTCATGCTCCTCTCAGCTACGGGAGTAAATCAAGATATCATCAATAAACACAATCACAAATGAGTCCAAATATGGCCTAAACACACGATTCATCAACTCCATAAAAGCAGCGGGGGCATTTGTCAACCCAAATGACATCACCAAGAACTCATAATGCCCATAATGAGTGCGAAAGGCCGTCTTAGGGACATTAGACGCCCTAATCCTCAGTTGATGGTAACCTGATCTCATGTCTATCTTGGAAAACACTATAGCACCCTGAAGCTGGTCAAATAGATCATCAATCCTCGGCAAAGGATACTTATTCTTAATAGTAACCTTATTTAGCTGCCGGTAGTCAATACACATCCTGATTGAGCCATATTTCTTCTTAACAAACAACACTGGAGCACCCCAAGGAGAAACACTAGGCCTAATGAAGCCTTTATCCAACAAATTCTACAACTGCTCCTTCAATTCCTTCAGCTCTGGCGAGGCCATACGATACGGCGGAATAGAAATGGGCTGAGTGCCTGGAGCTACCTCAATACAAAAGTCAATATCCCTGTCAGGTGGCAGACCCGACAAGTCAGGAGGGAATACCTCTAGAAACTCACGAACCATAGGCACCGACTACATAGAAGGAACCTCGGCACTAGAATCACGAACATAGGCCAAATAGGCTAGACAACCCTTCTCGACCATGCGCCGAGCCTTCACATAAGAAATAACTCTACCAGAAGAATGACTAGGAGTCCCTCTCCACTCCAAACGAGGTACTCCTGGTAAGGCTAAGGTCACTGCCTTGGCATGATAGGGAGATAGCCAATCCATCCCAAATATAACATCAAAGTCAATCATATCTAGAAGCAAAAGATCAACCTGAGTCTCCATACCACCAATAACTACTAAGCAAGCACGGTAGACTCAATCTACCACTATAGAATCACCCACCGGGGTAGACACAAATACAGGAGCACTCAGGGAATCATGGGGCATGCTCAAATAAGGGGCAAAATATGAAGACACATAAGAGAAAGTAGAACCCGGATCGAATAACACCGAAGCATCTCGGCTGCAAACGTAAATCGTACTTGTGATAACTGCGTCAGAGGCCTCAGCCTGAGGCCTGGCCGGAATAGCATAGCATCGGGGCGGAGCCCCTCCAACCTGAACATCTCTAGGTCGACCTACTAGGACCTAACCTCTACCTCTCGTGGCCTGCCCTCCACCTCTATGAGTCTGAACTCAACCTCTGGCACCACGACCACCACCCCTCGCTGGCTGAGGGGGTGCATCTGATGCGGGAATGGCACGGGAACCCTGATACTGAGAACCACCAAAACCTCGGGGGCAAAACCTGTAAATATGCCCCATACCACCGCAAGTGAAGAAAGACCTCGGTTGCTGAGAATACTGACCTTGGAACGGTCCCTGACGACCAGAATGACCACTCTGAAAGCTCTGAATCGGTGGTGCACTGATGGGAGCTGAAGGTGCACTGTGGGATACCTGGAGTGCTAACTGAAAAGGACTAGGGGGATGACCTCTGCCAAAGGAATCTCTGCCTCCAGATGAAGCACCACTAAATTGACCGAAATGACGAGGTCTCTTGTCAGACTCCTGACCACTACCCTGCGATAACACCATCTCAATGCGGCTGGCCACATCGACTGCATCCTGAAAGGAGATATCAGTACCCGACTCTCTGGTCATCTGAAGTCTGATGGGCTGAGGTATACCCTCAATAAATCTCCGAACCCTCTCCCGATCAGTGGGGAGTATCTTAATAGCATGCCTGGCTAGAGTAATGAACCTGATCTCGTACTGAGTGCCGGACATGGAGCCCTGCTGAAGACGCTCAAACTGCCTCCGAAGATCCTCTCTATGAGTTACTGGAAGAAACTTCCCGAAGAACAACTCGGAGAACTGAGCCCAAGTCAGAGGTGCAGACCCAGCTGATCCGATCAAGCAGTAATCTCTCCACCAAGTCTTGGCGGTGCCAGAAAGACGAAATGTAGCAAAGTCAGCTCCAGTGGACTCCACTATGCCGATGTTCCAAAGAACCTCATAATAACTGTCCAAATAATCCTGGGGATCCTCTGATGGTGCACCACTGAAAGTAGTAGGGAATAACTTGGTGAATCTATCCAATCTCCATAGAGCATCTGCTGACATAGCTGCTCCCTCAACTGCCAGTGCCACAGTACCCGGCTGAGCTACTCCGGTTGTCTGAGGTGTCGGAGTCTGAAACTGAGGATCTAACCGCTCTAGTGTATGAGTAGCAGGAGTCTGGGTCCCTCCCCCAGCCTGAGAGATGACTGGTGCAGTAGGTAGAAGACCGGCCTGATCCACACTCTCCATGAGTCCCACCAAGCGGACTAGAGCGTCCTGAAGCACCGGGATAGCAGTGAACCCCTCTGGGACCTGAGCTGGTCCAACTGGGACTGTCTGAGTAGGAACCTCACCGGCAAGGTCTACCTGTGGGTCCTCTAATGGGGCTACTACTCTGGGTTGAGCCCTGCCCATGCCTCGGCCTCGGCCTCTCGTAAGAGCTGCAATAGGAGGATCGGACTTCTGATCGGTAGATGAGGAAGCACGCGTTCTCTCCATCTGCGAGAGAGTAGAATAGAAACTCAATTAGTATTTAGAATTCATATCGCACGACAGAGAAGAAGAAATGTGGAGCTATTCCTAACTTTGCAGCCTCTGGGGGATAAGTACAGACGTCTCCGTACCGATCCCTTAGACTCTACCAAGTTTGTCCGTGAGTTGTGAGACCTAAGCAACCTAGAGCTCTGATACCAACTTGTCACGACCTGAAATCCCACCTTCAGGCCGTGATGACGTCTAACGTTGAACTCGCTAGACAAGCCAACCTTTTAAATAAATTAATATATTAACATATTAGCAATTAAAAATAATAAACACTAACTAGAAAATCATGATAAAAATACGGAGGTTTATTAGATTCTAAAACTAAATTAGCGAATCTCGTAGGAAATCCCATTAAGTACAAAACCCAGAAATGGAATCACAATCTCACAAACCAGACTAAGATTTGACTAAAAACAACACTCTGAAATAAAGTAGTACATATGTCTGAAAATAAAAAATGACAGAAAGAAAGGATAGAAGGTGACGTCAGGGCACACGAACGTCTGCGAACTACCTCGATGTCGCCTGCGTGGACTGAAGGATACTCCCTCTAATGGTGTCCACTGGGTCTGGCTGCGTAAATTGCACAACATAAAGAAGTGCAGGTGTAGCATCAGTACAACCGACTCCATGTACTGAATAAGTGTCGATCCTAACCTCGGCGAAGTAGTGGCGAGGCTAGGACACGATCGCAATTAATACCTGTGCAGTTCAGTAATATAACAGGAAATAAACAGGAAATACAGTTACGGGGAAGAACATGCTGGAGATAAAGGAGAAACAATTACTGACACAGTAGAATTAAGTAATTACTAAAATGTAGGAGTAAAACAGGAATTAACATCTCGAAACATGTAAATAAGGAACAAAAAGGCACGGCATGTCCCCTCGTCACCTTACCTATACGTTGGACATGGAACACACATAGCAGATAAGACTCTATACCTGTTCCTTCAAGCTAAGGTTAGTCCAAACACTTACCTCGGCTCCAAGAATGCAATTCCCGCCTCAATCACCGCTTTCCCTCTCGAATCCAACTCCGAAACGATGGTATCTAGACATAATCGACTCAATAATATCAATAATGACTCGATTATTCAATTCCAAATCCAAATAATACATTTTCTATCATTCTTCCAAAATTACCAAAAATCGACCCGGGGCTTGCTTGGTCCGAACACGAGGTTCGGACCAAAATCCGATCACCCATTCCCCCACGAGCCCGGATATACAATTTGTTTTGAAATCCGACCCCAAAACGAGGCTGAATTCCCAAAAATTCCAAAAGATCTAACTCTACTCAAAACCCCATATTTCTACCTTTGATTTCATGTTTTTAGACCGAGAATCTAGTGATTGATGAAGGAAAATGGAAGAAATCTGTCACGACCCCAAATCCTAACAGGCCGTGATGGCGCCTATCGTGGAACTAGGCTAGCCAACCATCACTTTCTACGCATTTATTCAATTATAACAGTTCACAAAATAAAAATAAACAGCAGTCGTAATAAAGAAATAAATTATATAAGTCTAACGCCCCCAATAATGAATTAAACAACTCTAAACAACCTCCCAGAACTGAAGTCAATAGTCATGAGCATTTAAGAATAAATAAATCTAACTCTGCTAAAACTATTATATATGTCTCTGAATCAAATGCTAAGACTAAATAGGGAAGGGAAATGGAGAAGCTGTGGACGCTGGACAACTACCTCGAAATCCCGTGAAATGCTGCTATCGAACATGCGTCAGCTACTGCTGCGAGCTAGTACCTGGATCTGTGCATAAAGGCACAGGGAGTCCTTATGAGTACGCCAACTCAGTAGTGATGAAAATAAATCGCAGTATGAGTAATATAAACACACAGAACAGATACACAATTTCACAAAAAGCCAATAAAACACCAAGTCACCGGGTAGTATTCAGCAAATACATAAGTTCGAAATCAGTTTCCAGAAATCCTTTGAACCAAGTGTAATATCAGTATATCTCAGTAAAATTCTCCGTAAAACCAGTTTGAAATTGAAGTAAATCATAGCTTGAAAACTCAGTAAAATTCTTCATAAGACTGCCCATCGGGCCATAATCATTTCTCATCACAATATCTTTCAGTATTAGCCCATCAGGCAACCTCACAATCACTCTGCCCATTAGGAAACCTCACCATCACTCTGCCCATCAGGCAACCTCACAATCACTCTGCCCATCAGTCATCCTCATAATCACTCATCATAAGCCCTGCGGGCATCACTCAATGGGTACCGGCACTCACTAGGGGTGTGTTACAGACTCCGGAGGGGCTCCTACAGCCCAAGCGCTATGATAAGCCACAACATGGCATAAATCACACACAATATAGGCCCGCAGCCTCACTCATATCATATTATTTTCACAATAAAGGCCAGCGGCCTCACTCAGTCAGACACTCTCAGTTTTCCCTTCAGGCCATAATATACCGTTTTCTTGACCCAAAAACAGTGTTTCATTTTCAAGAAGTAGTATCAAAATACTCTGAGTGTCAAAACATTTCACAGAAAATACTGAGTGAAAAATCATAGCATATCAATGAGGAAAATATAGTAAACACAACCCTCAAAGGGTAAACAAGTCGGCACTAGGCCCCAAACACGGCTTACAGTCCAATTCATATCATAATAAAATAATATTAATTTAAGCATAGGCTTAGAAATCGGTTTCGCAACTCAATAGTCGCCTAAATAGGAAAGATGTTTCCAAAGTTTCCACCTTTTCATTTCAAAACCCGTGAAAGGGTGCAGAGTCCGGAGTTTCATACCCTCAGGACAGGATTTAAAGACATTACTTACCTCAAAACTAGCCTGGAACTATTCCATGACACGCTTGCCTCGCCAATCAACCTCCGAAGGCTCCAAATCTACCAAGTTCAGATTTTTATCATCAATATGCTTAAGGAACAATTTCCAAATCGAAAGATATCAAATTTAACTCAAAAATCCGAAACCGGTCAAAACCCGACCCCCAGCCTGCGTCCCGAAACTCAGAATTGTTTTATACAAAAGTTTTCTTCGTCCTCTCACGAGTCCGTACATATAAAGAACACCAAAATCGGAGTTCGTTTGACCCCTCAAATCGACCCCTAAAGGTCTCATAATCTCAAGCCCTAAAACCCAATTTTTCTACTGATGTTTCATGAATTTACACTGGTTTTATGTTCTATAATCACCCATAATCGAGTTTTAATGACTAGAACACTTACCTCAATGAAGAACAAGGATTTACCTCTTCAAAATCGCCCCCAAGAGCTCTTTTCCGTACAACAATGGTGACAAATAAGGTTTAAGTCGCGGAAGGGCTTTTATTTAACTGACCAGTAAAATGTTCTCCGCGATCGCAGCTTTTCCCCCTGCGATCGCAGCCCCAGGCACGTGATCGCACATTGCTTTTGACCAACGACCCCACACGCCTATAAGATCGCAGAGTGTAAATTCTTCCCCCTCTCAAAATGCTCTATGCGATTGCGGCTTTCTTCACGCGATCGTAGAGAGTAAAAATCTGCTGCACTAACACCAGAAAATCAGCAATTGTTCTAAGTCCAAAAATGCCCGTTAGCCACCCAGAATCAATCTCGAGCCCCTCGAGACCCCAACCAAACTTACCAACATATCCCATAATATCATTCAAACATAGTTGCACTCTCGAAACACCAAAATTAACATCAAGACACCAAATTTACATTGGATTCAAGCCTAAGAACTTTGATATTTCTAAAATTCACCAACGATGCCAAAATTATCCAAATCAACTTCGATTGTCCTAAAATTTTGCGGACCACTCCGAAATGACATTATGAACTTGTTCCAATTGTCGAAATCCTATTCCGACCCTGATAGCCTATTTTCCACTGTCGTCCGGAAATCACCAAAAACTAACGTTCGCCAATTCCAGCCTAATTCTACATCAGACATCACAAAATTATTCTGAGCACACTCCTAAGTCCCAAATCACCTAACGAAGCTATCCAAGCCATAAAATCTGCATTCCGAGGTCGTTTACCAATAAGTCAACTCTCAGTTGACTTTTTTCATTTTAAGGCTATTTTTAGAGGCTAATTGTCTGAACTCCCACTACAACTATTCGATTTCAAGGCTATCAACTATAATACATCAATTACATTATAACCAATCTATAACAAGTCAATAACAACAATTATAAGGCAGATTTTACATAACGACAGACCGGGTCATTACATTCTCCCCCTCTTAAACAAACGTTCGTCCTCGAACGAGTCTAGAAACATACCTGGAATCTCAAACAAGTGCGGATATTTGCTCTGCATCTCCCGCTCGGTCTCCCAAGTAGCCTCCTCCACTGGCTGACCTCTCCATTGCACCTTCACTGATGCTATCTCCTTAGATATCAGCTTTCTGACCTCAAGAGCCAAAATTGCTACTGGCTCCACCTCATATGACATATTACCCTTGAGGTGAACTGTGCTTAAGTCTAACACATGAGACGGGTCACCAACATATTTCCTGAGCATCGACACATGAAACACCAGATGAACACTCGACAAGATGGGTGGCAAAGCAAGTCTATAAGCCACCTCTCCAACCTTCTGAAGTACCTCGAAAGGACCAATAAACTGTGGACTCATCTTTCCGAACGTCATAACGCCCTTCATGGGAGATACTTTTAGTAGTACCTTCTCACCTTCCATAAATGACACATCCCGAACGTTCCGATCCGCATAACTCTTCTGTCTAGACTGCGCCGTGCGAAGTCGCACCTGAATCAACTTCACCTTCTCCAACGCATCCTGAATCAAATATATGCCCAATAACTTAGCCTTACCAGGCTCGAACCAACCAACCGGAGACCTACACCTCCTACCGTATAAAGCCTCATACGGGGCCATCTAAATACTGGGCTGATAGTTGTTATTATATGCGAACTCCGCTAGTGGAAAAAAGTGGTCCCATGAACCTCCAAAATCAATCACACAAGCCCGTAACATGTCCTCAAAAATCTGAATCGTCCATTCCGACAGCCCATCAGTATGTGGATGAAATGCAGTGCTCAACTCTACATCAGTACCCATACCTCTCTGTACAACTCTCCAAAACTGAGATGTGAACTGAGTATCTCTATCAGAAATAATAGAAATTGGAACTCCAAGCAACCGGACAATCTCTTTAATGTAAATACCAGCTAACCGCTCTGAAGTATAAGTAGTACTGACAAGAATAAATGCGCGGACTTCGTCAATCTATCGACAATGACCCAAATAGCGTCAAAACCCTTCGAAGCTCGTGGAAGACCAACTACAAAGTCCATAGTAATTTGCTCCCACTTCCACTCCGAAATATCTAACCTCTGAAGCAAACCACCTGGTCTCTGGTGCTCATACTTGACCTGCTGGCAGTTGAGACACCGTGCTACATACTCAACAATATCTATCTTCATCCGCCTCCACCAATACTGTTGTCTCAGATCTTGATACATCTTCGCGGCACCCGGATTAATAGAATACTACGAGCTGTGAGCCTCTGCTAATATTAACTCCCGAATACCCTCTACATTGGGCACGAAAATACGACCCTGCATCCTCATAACTCCATTATCACCAACAGTCACATCTCTGGCATCACCCCGACGAACTCTATCCTGAAGAACTAATAAGTGTTGGTCATCATACTGCCATGCCTTAATCTGATCAAATAAAGAAGATCGAGAAGCAATTCTAGCTACCACCCGTGGAGGATCTGACAAATCCAGTCTCACCAACTGACCCGCTAAAGCCTGAACATCAAGGGCTAAAGGTCGCTCTGCTGCTGAAAGATAAGCTAGACTTCCCAAACTCTCGACTCTGTGACTCAAGGCATCAGCCACCACATTGGCCTTCCCCGGATGATACAAAATAATCAAGTCATAGTCCTTGAGAATCTCCAACCATCTCCTCTGTCGCAAAATCAAGTCCTTCTGCCTTAGCTGATACTGCAAGCTATGATGATCGGTGTACATCTCACATTGTACCCCATACAAATAAATGCCGCCAAATCTTTAAGGCATGAACAATAGCAGCTAACTCAAGATCGTGCACTGGTAATTCTTCTCGTGCACCTTCATCTGTCTCGACGCATAGGCAATCACCCTACCGTCNTGGTCAATGCTGACTTGAGCTTCTGAAATCTCTCCTCACATTCATCGGACCATCTGAATAGAACACCCTTCTGTGTCAATTTGGTCAGAGATGAAGCAATGGAAGAATCCTTCCACAAAGCGACGGTAGTAACCCGCCAGACCAAGGAAACTCCGAATCTCTGTAGCTGAAGACGGTCTAGGCCAACTCTGCACCGCCTCAATCTTTTTCTGATCAACTTGAATACCTTCACTAGACACCACATGCCCCAAGAGAGCTACTGAACCAAGACAAAACTCACACTTAGAGAATTTTGCATAAAGCTTCTCCTCCCTCAATCTCTGCAACACGATTCTCAAGTGCTACGCATTCTCAAGTGCTACGCATACACCGGCGCACCCCAAGGCGATACACTAGGCCGAATGAACCCCTTATCTAAGAGTTCTTGAAGCTGCTCTTTTAATTCTCTCAACTCTGTTGGTACCATGCGATAAGGTGGAATAGAGATAGGATGAGTATCTGGCACCAGGTCAATACCAAAATCAATATCCCTGTCAGGTGGCATGCCTGGCAGGTCTGTAGGAAATACATCCGGAAAGTCACGGGCTACGGGAACTGAAGCAACAGATGGAGTCTCACTACTATCATCCCTCACAAACGCAAGATAAGATTCACACCCTTTATCAACCATACGATGAGCCTTTAAATAAGAAATTACTCTGCTAGGTACATGCTCTATAGACCCCCTCCACTCAACTCTCGGAACTCCGGGCATAGATAAGGTAACGGTCTTAGCGTGACAATCAATAATAGCATGACATGGGGATAACCAATCCATGACCTGAATTACATCAAAATCGACCATACTGAGTAACATCAAGTCCACTCAGGTCTCCAGACCCTCAATAGATATAAGACACGACTGGTACACACGGTCCACAACAATGGTCACCCACCGAAGTCGAAGCATGAACTTAAGTAACTAGATACTCACGGGACATATTCAGGAAATGAGCAAAATAGGATGAGACATAAGAGTACGTGGAACCACGATCAAATAAAGTCAAAGCAACACTGTGACAAACTGAAATAGTACTTGTAATAACTCCATCTGACGCCATAGCATCAGGTCTAGCCAGAAGTTCATAAATACGTGGATGGCCTGCACCTGCTCGACCTCCCCCTCTAGGACGACCTCTAACTGCCTGACCACCACCCCTAGCGGCCTGGGTAGGTGGTGAAGTGACTGGGGCTGAAGCTGAGGGCTGAACCCTCTGCTGAGCTGAACTAATAGGACGAAGGGGACACTGCCTCCACTCATGTCCGAACTCTCCACACTCATAACAATTACCTGGAGCTGGAGATAAAAACTGACGAAAACCCCTGCCACCATGATAACCACTAGACGAATCATGCATAGAAGAACACTGATAAGATGATGCTCGGGCGGAGCTCTGAGATGGAAGGGCACTAAAAGATAAACATGCCTGATGAGAATTGTGAGGACCCTGCCCCGAAGATACACCACTGTAAGCTGGGCGAGCTGGCTATGGAGGTCTAAATTGACGACCTCTGTTGGGCGAAAATTGCCCTCTCAGAGGAGCACTACTAAAATTACCTGCTCCCCGAGGCCTCTTGACCTCTCTTTCCTCACGATCCTGCCTACGAACCGACTCAATATCCCGAGAAATATCAACAACCTGCTCAAATATGACTCCAGACTCCCTCTCTCTGGTCATCAAAATCCGAAGCTGATACGAGAGACCATCTACAAACCTCTTAATCCTCTCCCTGTCAGTAGGGACAATCTCAGAAGCATGTCTAGCCAACTCAGAAAACCTCACCTCGTACTGGGTGATGATAATTCTCCCTGGCGCAGCTGATCAAACTACCTACGTTGCTCCTCTCTGTGGGACTGAGGAACATATTTCTCCAAAAAGATCGTGGAGAACTGCTGCCAGGTGAGAGGTGCTGAACCAACCGGCCTACGCCTCTCGAATGACTCCCACCAAGTAAAAGCAGCACCCGCAAACTGAAATGTAACAAACGAGACCCCACTAGTCTCCAAAATACCCGCAATACGTAGTATCCTCTAGCATTTATCAAGAAAACCTTGGGTGTCCTCACCCTCTGTGCCACTGAAGGTCGGAGGCTTAAGTCTGCTGAACCTCTCCAACCTGTGTTGCCCATCCTCAGGCATAGCAGCGACCACAAAATTTANCCCCCCCCCCCCCCCCCCGGTCTGAGCTGCATTGGTAGTAGTGGACATAGCAACTGCCTGAGCTAAACTTAAACACACCGTCAATAACTGAGCTAGGGTCTCCTGAAGACCCGGAATAATAATAGGCACTACCGGTGCCTGAGCCTGTTCCGCTGGAGCTCCATCGAATGAAACCTGATCCTGAACGATAGGGGGATCCTGCGGTACTACCCCGGCTACTGCCTGGGCTGGTCCCCTACCTCTACCACGCCCTCGACCCCTTGTGGGTCTGGCTGGTGCCTGGTCACTCTGATCGGTATTGCGTGTCCTCACCATCTATGAGAGAATGAAACAACGTAAGTTTAGATTTCTCAAATCAATAAATGGCACGATAGAGTTCAAGAAAAATAGAGATGTTTCCTAAACGTTCTGCAGCCTCTCGAAGATAAGTACAGACGTCTTCGTACCGATCCGCAAGACTCTACTAAACCTGCTCATGACCGTTGAGTCCTATGTTACCTAGTGCTCTGATACCAACTTGACACGACCCCAAATCCTAACAGGCCGTGATGGCGCCTATCGTGGAACTAGGCTATCCAACCATCACTTTCTAGGCATTTATTCAATTATAACAGTTCACAATATAACAATAAATAGCAGTCCTAATAAAGAAATAAATTATATAATTCTAGCGCCCCTAATAATGAATTAAACAACTCTAAACAATCTCCTAGAACTGGAGTCAATAGTCATGAGCATCTAAGAAATAAATAAATCTAACTCTGCAAAAACTATAATATATGTCCCTGAATCAAATGCTAAGACTAAATAGGGAAGGGAAATGGAGAAGTTGTGGACGCTGGACAGCTACCTCGAAATCCCGTGAAATGCTGCTATCGAACCTGTGTCAGCTACTGCTGCGAGCTAGTACCTGGAATTGTGCATAGAGGCATAGGGAGTCCTTATGAGTACGCCAAATCAGTAGTAATGAAAATAAATTACAGTCTGAGTAATATAAACACACAGAACAGATACACAATTTCACAAAAAGCCAGTAAAACACCATGTCACCAGGTAGTATTCAGCAAATACATAAGTTCGAAATCAGTTTCTAGAAATCCTTTGAACCAAGTGTAATATCAGTATATCTCAGTAAAATTCTCCGTAAAACCAGTTTGAAAACGAAGTAAATCATATTTTGAAAACGTAAAATTCTTCATAAAACTGCCCCTCGGGCCATAATCATTTCTCATCACAATATCTTTCAGTATTAGCCCATCAAGCAACCTCACAATCACTCTGCCCATCAGGCAACCTCACAATCACTCTGCCTATCAGGCCTCACTCAATCGGTATCGGCGCTCACTATGGGTGTGTTACAGACTCCGGAGGAGCTCCTACAGCATAAGCGCTATAATAAGCCACAGCATGGCATAAATCACACACAATATAGGCCCGCAGCTTCACTCATATCATATCATCCTCACAATATAGGCCAGCAGCCTCACTCAGTCACACACTCTCAATTTGCCCTTCAGGCCATAATATACCGGATTCTCGACCCAAAAACAGTGTTTCATTTTCAAGAAGTAGTATCAAAATACTCTGAGTGTCAAAATATTTCACAAAAAAGACTGAGTGAAAAATCATAGCATATCAATGAGGAAAATATTGTAAACACAACCCTCAAAGGGTAAACAAGTCGGCACTAGGCCCCAAACACGGCTTACAGCCCAATTCATATCATAATAAAATAACACTAATTTAAGCATAGGCTTAGAAATCAATTTCGCAACTCAATAGTTGTCACGACCCAAATTCCCACCCTTTGGGCCGTGACTGCGCCTAACGTTGAACCCGCTAGGCCAGCCAACGTATAACTTGCAATAGCAATTTAAAAAATCATTTGATACTGAACGAAATGATAGATCGTCACTTTCAACAAATTCCCAACAAAATCCTGTAAGCATTGCTTAATAAAAATAACGAAACTTTAAGAATGCGGAGAATAAAGACATGACAAACATGAACAACGTAAAACTTCCCACACTAGTAACTCTCAAAAACTTTACTAAGCCTTCCAAATCCCTTCAATTGTTTCACAACAGAGAAATAATAATAATATCTTAGAAAAACT
>ML274880.1:1052-14545 GCA_005239495.1 Nicotiana undulata | reverse complement strand
ATCAGAAGATGGTGAGACAGAAGATTAAGCTCTCATGGCAATTGGAGAATCTGATGAGGAGACTTATGAAGGACCACAGGTAAGTATCTCACATCTTAAAAAAAAGAAAGTTTCTATCTAAGGAGAAACTCTCTGAGTTGCTACATGACTTCATTGATGATTATGAGGAGACAACTAAATAGAAAGATCAACTATCTAAAGAGTGTGCAATGCTGAGAGCAAAATGCATAGACCTGGAAATAAGGGTCAGCGAAAATGAAAAGAAAAACATTGTCTTGATGAACCAGGTTCAACCACTCGAAACTGAGATTCTAGAACTAAAATATGAAATTTTAAAGTTAAGACTAGGATCCAGTAAAAAGGTAGCTGATCATTCTCATGCTAAATTAGAATAAGACTTAGGTAAACTGAAAGATAAAATGTATGCCAAAGATGAGCAGATAAGATCTCTTAAAGAAGAACTTGGCAAAGTCAAACATGATTTTGATAGAACACGTAAGTGGAATAATTCTTCTGATGCTTTAATATGGCTCCAAGAGAATCATAGTAGCAACCAGAGAGGGCTTGGTTTTGGGAGTCAATTGCCTAAGTGGGATCCCAAAAGCAAGTATCTCACTCTCCCTGAAAATAAAATTTGCACCCATTGTGGGAAGACTGGCCACTCTAAATATGAGTGTTCTGCAAAAGAAAAGGCCAGTCAGAAAAATGAGAGATTCATTAAAAAGAAAAACTGCCTACCAAACTGGGCCAGAAAAAATATGATTCATCCATTCTCTCAGTGTGTCAGAACTGTGTGACAGAGGTAACATTGTCACTTTTACTTCCACAAAATGTTTTGTGATCAACCTGCTTACTGACAAGATTGTTTTGAAGGGAAAAAGAATAAACGATATCTATGTCATTGACTTGTCCACACTGTCTGATAAAGAACTCATTTGCCTTATTGTGTTGGACAGTGTCCCATCCTGTGGCACAAAAGACTTGGTCATGCAAGTCTGACTCAACTTAACAAGCTGGTCTCTAAGGACTTAGTGGTAGGGCTTCCTAACATTAAGTTCAAAGAAGACAAGGTTTGTGAGGCATGTGCAAGGGGGAAGCAGGTAAGGTCTTCTTTCAAAAGTAAGAAAATGGTCAGTACCACCAGGACGTTGGAACTGGTTCATATGGATCTGTGTGGTCCCATGATAACTCTATGTAGAGGTGGGAAGAGATATGTGATGGTGCTAGTAGATGATTTCTCAAGGCTCACTTGGACCTTATTCTTGGCATCTAAGGATAAAGCATTTGAAATGTTGACCTCATTTGTCAAGAAGATTCAGAATCAATTAGGACATCAACTAGCATCCATTAGATCTGACCATGGTACTGAGTGTGAAAATGCTATGTTTGCCGAGTTCTGTGATGAACATGGTGTGAATCACAATTTTTCTGCTCCTAGAACTCCACAGCAAAATGGGGTTGTTGAAAGGAAAAATAGAACTCTTGAAGACATGGCAATAACCATGCTTCTATCAAGCAAACTACCTCACAGCTTCTGGGAAGAAGCAATTAACACTGCATGTTATATTATCAATAGATGCATGACCAGACCTCCGGTATAGAAAACTCCCTATGAATTACTTAAAGGGATAAACCCCAACATATCCCATCTTAGGGCTTTGGAATGGAAGTGTTATGTGCATAATAATGGCAAAGATTCTTTAGGAAAATTTGATCCCAGAAGTGATGAGGGAGTGTTCTTGGGATATTCTACACATAGCAAAGCTTATAAAATATACAATAAAAGAACTATGTGTGTAGAAGAAAGTGTACATGTTGTCTTTGATGAAACTAACACTTTATCTGAGAGACAGGAACCAGAAGATGAGGAGCTTAGACTGGTGAGGAGCAATGACTACATTGAAACACCTATGGCAAATGGAACATGTGATGGACCAGGTTCAACAACCCCACGCAACTCGACAGGGGGAATTCCTCAAGAAAATGCTGGCTCTGATCCTGTTCCACAGCAACAAGACAACATGGAACAATCCAGAAGTGAACAACTGGTTCTCAAGCCACACAGATATCATAGTTCTCACCCTCTTGAGAACATCATCACAAACTTGAGATCTGGAATCAAAACTAGATCCTCCTTGAAAACTCTGTGTGCGTTTGATGCATTTCTATCCTTGATTGAACCAAAGAACATTTCCGAAGCCCTGAAAGATGCTGACTGGGTAACTGCTATGCAAGAGGAGCTGAATAAATTTGAGAGAAGTCAAGTATGGCACTTGGTGCCCAGGCCACTGGACAGATCAATAATTGGCACCAAATGGGTCTTCAGGAACAAACTCGATGAGGATGGAACTGTTACAAGAAATAAGGCAAGACTGATTGTTCGAGGATACATCCAAGAAGAGGGAATTGATTATGATGAGACATTTGCTCCTGTGGCAAGATTGGAGGCAATCAGACTTCTTATAGCATTTGCTGCACACATGGAATTCACTCTGCATCATATGCATGTCAATAGTGCCTTTTTCAATGGCTATTTGAAGGAAGAGGTATTTGTAAAACAACCTCCTGGTTTTGAAAGAAAAGAATCACCTGATCATGTATATAAACTTGACAAGGCTCTCTATGGTCTCAAGCAAGCACGTAGATCTTGGTACGAGAGATTTTCAAAATTCCTGCTGGAACATGGGCACAAACGAGGCAAAATAGACAGTACTTTGTTCTTAAAGGAAAAGGGAAAAGATCTTCTGATTGTACAAATATATGTTGATGATATCATATTTGGGGCAACAACTGAGAAGCTCAGCAAGGAATTTGCTACATTAATGGGGAGTGAGTTTGAAATGAGTATGATGGGTGAGCTAACCTTTTTCTTAGGTCTGCAAATCAAACAAACTCCACATGGAACAATGATTCATCAACAGAAGTATGTGAAAGAACTTATCAAGAAGTTCGAAATGGAAGTTTCAAAGGAGATAGATACCGCAATAGCCACAGCTACAAAATTGGATGTGGATGAACCTGGTTCATCCGTTGATCAGAAGACGTACAGAGGGATGATTGGGTCTCTATTGTATCTTACTGCAAGTAGACTTGAAATTGTGTTCAGTGTGGGACTATGTGCTAGGTTTCAAGCCAATCCAAAGGAGTCCCATCTCACTGCAGTAAAAAGAATTTTAAGGTATCTGAAGGGCACCACTGATTTGTGTCTTTGGTATCCTAAAGGTAGTAATTTTGACCTTGTAGGATATGCTGATGCTGATTATGCAGGTTTCCTGGTTGACAGGAAAAGTACTTCAGGCATGGCTCACTTTTTGGGCTCCTGCCTTGTCTCTTGGGCCACCAAGAAACAAAATTCAGTAGCCTTGTCTACTGCTGAGGCTGAATATGTGGCTGCAGCCTCTTGCTGTGCCCAGTTGCTATGGATCAAGCAACAACTCCTGGACTTTGGTATAGATGTGGGATGCATTCCTATTTACTGTGATAACACTAGTGCAATTAGTATGACTAAGAACCCGGTTCATCACAAGAGAACTAAGCACATAGATGTTAGGCACCATTTCCTAAGGGATAACTATGAAAAGGGGATGATCTCAATCGAATTCTGTGCCATTGATCATCAAATTGCTGATATATTTACCAAAGCATTGAGCAGGGAGCATTATGAGAGAAACAATCTTGAATTAGGGATGATTAAGATCACCTAATTGAAAAAAAAAAAGAGAAGTTTTCTGGCTAGAAAGTTTAATTAGGTACTTAATCAGATTAATCATTGCTCAGTACTATGTCTTTATTGCCATACTCTTCTGCCATGTATTAATATGATTCCCTAGTTGCTAATGATGTTTCTCTATTTTTGTGAATTGAGGCAAAATAAAGATTTTTAACAGGATGAACCTGGTTCATCCATGCTGGTTTACATGACTGATAAGGTACGTTCGCATCTCCATACATGTATTAATTCAAGTACAGTCATACATGAGCAGAACTCTATCCATTTAAGGTTCAGTTCAAATTCTCGTACTTACCCAAATAATGAACCAGTTTCAAGAAGCTCTGTCACATTAAATTAGCCTAGTTTTAGGGGGAAAGAAACGGTCTAATCAATGTCCAATCACTGACAGTCCTTAATCGATTAGTATCATGCTTATGTTAATACACTTCCGTTATAATCACCCCAGCCACAAGTTATAAATAGACCATCATTACCCATTGTGAATAAAGCAATAGACGAACCATGTTCAAGTCACTCAACACTCAAATCTCTACTGCCTTTTGCCCTCTCTTCTTTTTTTCTCAAAAATTTAATACCATGTCGTCTGCTTCATCTGATTCTCAAAATCGTGACTACGATGAAGGAGTATATGAGTCTGATTCTCCACCAGTCTACATTTCTGAATCCTCTGAGACACCTGAAACCCCTGAACACCATGATGCCCCTAAACCCACACCAAACCCTACCCCAGCCCCAAAACCCCGTCGTGTCAAAGTTCTTGCACGCAAATCTGTGGCCTCAGGTTCACGAGCAATGTTCTTGGAAGATTTATTACAAGATGAAGAAGAACCCAAACAAGATTCGTCCAGTGAATCGTTCAAATCAGCACATGAAGACGATGCACCTGGTTCGTCCAGTGCTGAGAAAGGTAATACTGAAGTTACCTCTGTGTTAAATTCTAAAAATAGATTTGTGTTGGTGGGGTCTGTGGTGGATGTGGAAGTGCCAAGTAGGCAAAGAAAAATTGGGAAAATTCTTGAGAACGAGGGAGATGCAGGTGTAAGGGGATCTGGGAAGGATTGTTCCACACTTGAAATTTGTGGCCCCATTCTTGAAAATCTTGAAGATGATGTCGTAGTGATAGGGGAACTAATGAAGTTGAGGAAGCTGTTGCTGGGTTAGAAAAGCTAATGAAGGAGATAGATGAACGTGTTTCTTCTGGGGAAGAAACTTTGACTGAGAGACTGAAGAAACTAGGGGACTCATACAACCCCAAGAAGAGAAGGACTCCAAAGTCCATCAAGTCTAAAGCCTCAGTTTCCTCAAAGAAAAGGAAAACTGATGAGTCTGTTGGTGTACTTGTTCCAAGGGTACGAGCTACGAGAAATATTGTTCGAGAAGAATAGGAGAAGATGGAAAAAGCTCTGCAAGAGAGCAAAAGAAAGAAGGCAGAGAAAGGGAAAGCGAAAGTGGGGGAGCCTGTTGAGGCTATTGCTGATGATGAGGTGTTGGACCTGGTCCAACAAGAAGAGGAGGTTGCTCCAGTGGTGATCAAGACACCCAAGCACAAAAAGGCTAAGACTTCCACAAAGAAGTCAGCACCTGTGTCTGCTACCACCGTGAGTACATCTACGAGGACAAG
This sequence comes from Nicotiana undulata, assembly GCA_005239495.1. Lineage (NCBI taxonomy): Eukaryota > Viridiplantae > Streptophyta > Magnoliopsida > Solanales > Solanaceae > Nicotiana > Nicotiana undulata. Next base: position 9,191 of record ML274880.1, on the reverse strand, counting down.
GTCTAAAGTAAAGTTAAAGAAGAAAGTTCAGATTGTTGAGAGGGATGCTGATCGTAAATGGAGTAGAGCTTAAGAGAAGGAGGTTGGAGAATTGTCGACTGACAGAGTTGCCATGTTTGGCAAGAGACATATCTTGAAGGGAAATTTACTGAAGGATTTGGAGGAGCCGGGTATGAGGAACTTAGTGGATTTTCTGGCAGCGCAAGGCTGGAAGGACATGGTCCTTCGCATTGAAGGCAGGCTGGTCAGAAATGAGGTTGTGGAGTTCATGGGGAATGCAACTGTGATTGGAGGAAGGGTTACATCATTGGTCAGGGGAGTTGAAGTATCCTTTGATGGTCAAGAACTGGGAGTCATTCTAGACATTCCATCTGAGGGCTATGACGACTATACAAGGCAAAGATGGCCTTGCTTGGATGGAATGGCCTCAGCATTCAACATCACCAGTTTCTTTTGTGACAATGAAGAGGAGCCTAAACCCAGGGCTGTGTAAAAAAGCGAGATGAATCCTGACCACAAGTTGTTCTTTGAGTTTGTAGTTAAATTTCTGCTGCCCAGACAAGAACGCAAGCACATTGCCAACTACATGGATCTAACACTCATGGAGTGCCTGTACAGAGGAAGCAGATCAATTTTCCATCTTTAATCATCCAGCTTTTGGACAAAGTGGTGAATGGCACCAAGGCCCATGCTATTCCTTATGGATTTATCCTTACTGCAGTTCTAGCTCATTTTGGAGTTCCCACAAAGAAGGTTGAAATGGCTACTGCAAAGGATTTCTTTGGGAAGGACACTTTGCTGTCATGTGATTACACTGTCAGTGCCCCAGCAGATGAACCTAGTTCATCTCGGAAGCAACCACTCAACAGCAAGGTCCGTACTTTGGTGCAGGAAAGCGAGCAAAAGGATATGGAGATCCTTCGATTGAAGACTCGCTTAGTTGAGGTGGAAGCTGAGCGTGATGCTCTCAAAGCTGAATTAGCCAAGGAGAAGGAGAAAAACGAGGGTGCCTTACACCAAATGTTGTCTCTTCTCCAAACCAAGAATCCAGCCTCTTCTTCACCACCCCAGACTTAGGAATTTCCAGAACTACCCCCTCCTATCCTATCAAGTGCCCAGTTCGGGACAGTGTCAAGTGTCTTTTGTTTCAGTTTTTAATTCTGTCTTACTCATGTTTTGGTCGTTTTTTATTTTAATCTGTTTTGGTGCTAATAATCCATGTTAGTCAATGAAAGCTTGGTGTTTTGGAAAAATGTCTCTATTTATAATTTAGCTTACATTATTGGTTTCTTGTGTTGATTAATTATGTTTGCACCTGCAGTTGCCTAAATTGGCCATGAGTAAGAATAAATAACTGGTAAGTATCATTTTGCAACTTTTCGATGATGCCAAAAGGGGGAAGACGTGATGTGTTTGTTGTTCAAAATTTTTAAAGTGATATTTATATCCTAATGAACCTGATTCTTGATGATTACTGCTCAAAAATATACAAAGTGTTGGATGTGTATACAGGATAAAAGCACAGAGTTTGTCATCATCAAAAAGGGGGAATTTGTTGGCCCATGTCACTGAATGGGTTTTGAAGATTGAAAAAAGGTGACAAGTTGAACCAGGTCCATCATAGCATACACATCTGAATGAAGTAGTTGGTACAATAATCGTACAAGTCTAGGAGATATCAGTGATTGCTGAGTATCAAAGAACTAAGAGAATGTCTCCTAATACGAAAAGGTTGCAAACTGATAGAGATGACATAAGTTGATTTCAGCTAGGACAGGAATAGAGGAAGGAAATTGAGTTACAATCAAACTCGTTTACCAAAGAAGAGTTGGATCAGAAATCATGGACTCAACAAACGGACTCTATAAATAATCAATGTATTACTGCTGAAAGATGTGACGCACAAGTACTAAAGTGAATCAAGATCTGAAGAAAAAGTTCCAGAGATATTTTTGCAAGTAGAATTGTTATGCGATACAAAAGCTATAGTTCAACTAGAAGAAACAGTTCCATTGTTTGTGTATCGAGTCTAGTTGATTGTAGTAGGAGTTTTAACATTGTATCTTTTCAGCTTACTTAGAAGCAATTGTAATAGGTACAAATTGTTCAAGTTAGAGTTAGCTTGAAATCTGTAGAAATTAGCTAGAGGCTAGTTGATACAAAGAGGATTAGAGTTAGTCCTAGGATTACAAAAGAGTTTATTTTGTAAGTCCGTTTTGGCTCAGAGTTTTAGTGAAGAGTTTGAGCAAATCCTACTGAGGAGTAGGTCGTGGTTTTTTCACCTTTTGAGTCAGGTGTTCCACGTAAAAATCTCTGTGTCTTTACTATTACTGCTTTATTATCCCGCAAATAGTAGTAAGTAGTATACTAAGAAGAACCAGGTTCTTATTATTAGACAGCACTCGAAATTTGGCTACTGCACAACTAACTTGTAATATTGTGTAGTATTGAAGTCTAAAACATCACACTGTTTGTGCCTTTCTATAATCTTCTTTAGTATCTTCTTGATGTTCTTGTTGGCGGCCTCAACAGCTCCATTCATCTGAGGTCGGTAAGTTGTGGAATTCTTGTGTTTGATCTTGAAAGTTCCACACGTATATTTCATCAAGTCACTGTTGAGATTGGAACCATTGTCGGTGATGATCGACTCTGGAACTCCGAATCGACAAACAATGTGGTCACGGACAAAGTCGGCCACGACTTTCTTAGTAACTGCTTTGTAAGAGGCTGCCTCGACCCATTTAGTAAAGTAATCAATGGCTACCGGAATGAACTTGTGTCCGTTGGAGGCGGCGGGCCCGATTGGTCCAATAACATCCATGCCCCAGGCGGTGAACGACCATGGTGAGCTTGTTGCATTGAGCTTATTTGGAGGTACCTTTATCATGTCTCCGTGTATCTGACAACGGTGGCATTTCCGGACATACTGGATGCAGTCCGTTTCCATAGTCATCCAAAAGTAACTAGCTCGGAGTATCTTTTTGCCAGAACAAAACCGTTCATATGTGGGCCGCAGGTCCCAGCATGAACTTCCTCTAGTAGTTTTGATGCTTCTTTTGCGTCAAAACACCTTAATATCCCCAAATCGGAAGTTCACCTATACAGGATCCCTCCGCTGTGAAAGAAATTGTTTGATAGTCTTCGAAGTGTGCGCTTCTGAGTGGGATTCGCCAGTTCTGGGTAATCTCATCTTGACAAATATTCCTTGATGTCATGAAACCAAGGATCTTTGTCTGCTTCCTCTTCAACATGGCACAGTAAGCTGGATGATTATGGATCTTTATGGGAATAGGTTCAATGAAATTCTTGTCCGGATGTTGGATCATTGAGGACAAAGTAACCAATGCATCGGCGAACTAATTCTGGATTCTGGGGACATGCCAAAATTCTATCTTTGTGAACCTCTTTCTTAACTCCTGTACGTGATGCAGATACGGTAGTATCTTGGAATTCTTGGTTGCCCATTCTCCTTGTACCTGATGTACCAGCAAATTTGAGTCACCAATTACTAACAGCTCCTGGACGTTCATGTCAATGGCCATGTTGAGCCCTAAGATGCAGGCTTCATACTCTGTCATATTGTTGGTGTAGGGGAATTTGAGTTTGGCGGATACCGGATAATGCTGACCGGTTTCCGATATTAAGACTGCTCCAATGGCAACTCCTTTGATATTCACTGCTCCATCGAAGAATATCCTCCAACCGTCATAGGATTATGCTATGTCTTCTCCTATGAATGATACCTCTTCATCAGGGAAATACGTTTTCAAAGGTTCGTATTCCCCATCCACAGGGTTTTACGGGAGGTGGTCTCCTTTTGAGTTACATAGATAATGCCAAACTCGCTCAGCATGATTTGCCACTTAGCTAGCTTGCCAGTGGGCATGGGCTTCTGAAAGATGTATTTCAATGGATCCATTATTGATATGAGATATGTGGTGTAGGCACAGAACTAATGCCCCAGCTTCTGAGCTACCCAAGTCAGAGCGCAACAGGTGCGTTCCAATAGAGAATACCGAGCCTCATACGGAGTGAACTTCTTGCTGAGATAGTAAATTGCCTGCTCTTTTCTTCCCGTTTCGTCGTGCTACCCCAGAATGCAGCTGAAAGCTCCATCTAATACGACAAGGTAGAGTAACAGAGGTCTACCTGGCTCAGGTGGTACCAAGACTAGCAGGGTTGACAAGTATTCTTTAATTTTGTCGAAAGACTTTTAGCACTCATCGGTCCATTTGGTTGCAGCGTCCTTCTTCAGCATCTTGAAGATTGGCTCACAGATAACTATATATTGTGCGATAAATCGGTTGATGTAATTAAGCCTCCCCAAGAAACTCATCACATCTTTCTTGTTCCTTGGCAGCGGCAGTTATTGAATGGCCTTGAATTTTGACGGAACCCCGAATGCACACTTCGCGGGGTTTAATTTTAGATTGTATTTCCGCAGCCTATTGAAGAACTTCCTCAAATCTTCTGTGTGGTCAGTGGCTTTCTTAGACTTGATAATAACATCATCCACGTATACCTCGATCTCTTTGTGAATCATGTCGTGGAAGATGGTGGTCATAGCTTTCATGTAGGTGGCCCCTGCATTCTTTAGGCCGAATGACATCATCTTGTAACAGTACACTCCCCACGCAGAATGAAAGTCGTTTTCTCAGCATCCTCCTCATCCATCCAAATTTGATGATAACCAGGGAAGCAATCCACGAATGATTGTATTTCATGCTTGGTGCAATTGTCAATCAGGATATGTATATTTGGCAAGGGGAAGTCATCTTTCGGACGAACCCGGTTGAGATCCCGATAGTCGACACAGACTCAGACCTTCCCATCCTTCTTTGGTACTGGCATAATGTTGGCTAACCATGTTGGTTACTCAACTACCCTTAGAACTTTGGCGTTGATCTGCTTGGTAACTTCTTCCTTGATTTTCAAACTCATGTCAGGCTTGAACTTTCTGAGCTTTTGCTTTACCGAATGACACATTGGATTGGTTGGCAGCTTGTGAGCCACAATAGACGTTCTTAGACCAGTCATGTCATCATACGACCAGGCGAATATGTTCTCATACTCCTTCAGAAACTTTGTGTTTTCTTTCTTTTTTGACGGTGACAAATGAATGTTGATCCGTGTTTCCCTAACGTTTTCCGAATCTCCCAGGTTGATAATTTCAGTCTCGTCGGAGTTGGAATTGGGTCTGTTCTCAAAGTTTTCAACTTCTTTGACGATCTCGTCGGGTATATCATCTTCATCTGAATCGATGTTTGTTTGTCGCGTTGTCTCATTGCATGTCACTGTCATTGGTTCATCAAGACAAGTAATAGTAATGTTGTATAGATAAAGTAATGAGATAAAATAGTAGCAATAAATATTAGATTTATAAGAGAAGTTCGAAAATGCTTTGATAAATTGGATAATTGTTTTGAATGTTGAGGATCTTATTGCAAGAATTGAAAAATGCGGAAAGGAAAAATCATTTTAGTAAATAAAACAGTAAGTAATGCTTGTTTTAGACTTGCTACCCCAAGGCTCGTCGGGTTTTGGTTGTTCTGATGGTCTAATTTTTGAGGTATGTCCCTCTACTCACAGCCTGTATGGAAGGGCTTTCCTCCCCCTCCTCCTCTAGAATAACACAATAGTCCATGTCATCATCCTCTAGGAACAAGTTCCTCAATGAGGCGAGTGCTTATTATTCATTTGATCCATAAATAATGTTGGCCTGTTGGAAGGTCTGCTCCAGATGCGGTATCGTCTGCTCCAATAGGTAGTAAGGACCGCTCCAAGGTGGCTACCAGTCGTTGTACTCTTTCCAAGTATAGTCGTATCCCAGACCGAAAGTGGTGCCATGGCTTTTGATCTTGATAGGTTTGGAGATTCCTTAAAGGTTCTTACCGAGCCCTTTGCCAGGCTCGTACCAACTCCAGTTTAGTATACTCTCAATTTTGCTATCCCACCATTTGTCCTTGTCGATGGCATTGACCCGTTCAATGTGGTGGTAAGTTTATCCACCCAGATTTCTTCTTCCTTCGATCACCGGAATAGTCTGGCGATTGTGAATAGGGTTACTACCATCGCCATGAATAATCACCTCTTAGTGGTTCCACTCGAACTTCACTGCCTGATGTAGCGTTGATGCTACGGCCCCAGCAGCATGGATCCAGGGTCGTCCCAATAACAGATTGTAGGACGCTCGCACATCTATAACTTGGAAGTCAACCTCGAACCAAGTTGGTCCCATCTACAGGCATAGGCTTATCTCACCAATGGTGGACCTTTGAGATCCATCGAAAGCTTTCACATTGATTGCCCCATCCTTTAACTCATGCAGCCTTTTACCTAATTTCTTGAGTGTTATCAACGGGAAAATGTTAAGATTGGATCCTCCATCAATCAGGATTCTAGTGCTGAAATAATCTTCGCATTGCACAGTGATATGCAGTGCTTTGTTATGACCCAAACCCTTGGGTGGAAGCTCTTCCTCATGGAAAGTGATCTTGTGACTTTCCAACACCTGGCCCACCATATTGGCCATTTCCCCACTAGTGATGTTGTTTGGTACGTACGCTTCGTTCAACAAAGCATTCATGTGTGTCTCGGAATTCTGCAGCAAAGAGAGGATGGTTATTTGTGTTGCCGTCTTGTTCAGCTGGTCGATGACCGAATACTCCTTAGCTTGTACTTTCCTCCAAAGGTCATCTGGACCTGTTTCAATAAGAGGAAGCTAGTTGGCAGCCTGCTTGCTTGATTCAGCCAGATGCTCAGGGGTATAGACCATACCAGTTCTCGTGATACGACAGCTTCCTCAGTTTTGACCTTGCTTTTCCTTCTCGCCTCAGCTGTATAGTCCGAAGGGATAGCTTTTGTATAGAAGGGTGGCGTGGTCGACATCGCCACTGAAATTGGTGCGGCTATCCTTACTTCAAATGGAACATGTGCCTTGGGTGGCAAGACTGCAACCTCAAATGGTGCGGGTGCATTTGCCGGAGACACAAACTCAACTTCAATCGGTACTGGTGTCTTTGCGGGTGGTGTCGCTTCAAACTCAAGAGGTATGGACATGTTTACCTCAGCATCGTCAGATGGTTCAATCTGGACTATGATCAGGTTGAGAGTGACTACTGGTTTGTTTAGATCATCGCCTTCTGTGATCAACCCGATTGATCCCTCGGGGTCCCAAATCATCTTCTATTTCAATCATATGGATACCTCCACCCTTATGGTCTGGCATAGGATTGTTGCGGACATTCGGAGTGGGATCTTTTGCCACAATGATCTTGTTATCAATCAGGGATTGTATCTTGTCTTTTAAAGAGCGCCATTCATCGATGGTGTGCCCCTTCCTACCGGAATGGTATGCACATGACTTGTTTGGGTTAACTCACTGAGAAGGGTTCTCATGGGTGGCAGCAGGGATAGGTGTGACGTAACCGGAAGCTTTGAGTTTCTCATACATCTGTGTTGGCCCATGTCACTGAATGGGTTTTGAAGATTGACAAGTTGAACCAGGTCCATCAGAGCACACACATCTAAACGGAATAGTTGGCACAAGAATTGTTCATGCATAGGAGATATCAGTGGTTGATGAGTATCAAAGAGCTAAAAGGATGTCTACTGATACGAAAAGTTTGCAAACTGATAAAGAAGATTGAAGTTGATTTCAGCAAGGACAGAAATAGAGAAGGAAGTTGAGTCATAGTCGAACTCGTATACCCAGGTAGAGTTGGATCAAAATTGTACCATGTACTCAACAACTGACTCTATAAATACTCAATGTATTACTGCTGAAATTAGTGACGCACAAAGACAAAAGTGAATCAAGTTTTGAAAAGCAAAAGTTCCCAGGTTATTTTGCAAGCAGAAGTATTGTGCGAAGGCTACAGTTCAACTAGAAGAAACAGTTTCATTGATTGATATATTGAGTCTAGTTGATTGTAGTAGGCGATTTAATATTGTATCTTTTCAGCTTTCTTAGAAGAAAATTGTAATATGTACACATTGTTCAAGTTAGAGTTAGCTTGAAACCTGTAGAAATTAGCTAGAGGCTAGTTGATACAAAGAGGATTAGAGTTAGTCCTAGGATTACAAAAGAGTTTATTTTGTAAGTCCGTTTGGCTCAGAGTTTTTAGTGAAGTGTTTGAG
>ML274878.1:4286-67116 GCA_005239495.1 Nicotiana undulata | reverse complement strand
TACGTAGCGGCTATTATTGTTATGTCTGGGTAGTTAGGCCCACATCATGCCTTGTATGCTTTCACGTAATGCCTTATATGCTTCTTCTCGTACTGCCTGATATGTTTTCCTTGTAATGCTTTATATGATTTATTGTGACGCCACATGTACTATGGGATTATGTTTTGCATAGTATTGTTCCTCTAAGGCTTTATGGAAAATTGTTGAATTGAAAGGAATTTGTTATGGTAAGGAAGTACTTGAAATGAATATGGGATCGGGCCGTACGCCACGACAGTGTTGAAAAGAAATTGAAATGAATATGGTATTGGGCCGTACGCCACGACAGTGTTAAAAAGAAATTCTAATGAATATGGTATCGGGCCGTACGCCACGGCAGTGTTGAAAAGAAATTGAAATGAATATGGGATCGGGCCGTACGCCACGACAGTGTTGAAAAGAATATGGGATCTGGCCGTACGCCACAACAGTGTTGAAAAGAAATTGAAATGAATATGGGATCGGTCCGTACGCCACGGCGAGTGTAGAAGGTACCTTATGGGAGCGGGTCGTACGCCACGACGGATCTAAGAATTTGTGATTATTGTTTCGTTCGGTGGTCTTACTCTAAAGTGCTTTATTATTTAGTTCAGAAATTATTTGGATTTCTGCTCTTGATATATATACTTGTTGCTCATCTCCCTGACATGCCTACTGTATTTCATTATATTCTATCATATGTTATTACTGTTGGACCTTAGTGAGTATCGAGTCGACCCCTCGTCACTACTTCCTCGAGTTTAGGCGGGATACTCACTGGGTACATATTTATTTAATATGTACTCATGTTGCACTTTCCTTTCTTTTCTGTACTTGGTTGTACATGCCCGGAGGCTAGTACGTCTGATCATCAGACCGGTGCTAGATATTGATAGCGTGGTCATACTTCACGGTGAGCTGCTTTCCCGGCGACTTCCTAGCAGCACCCTGGAGTTCTTTTGTTATATTCTCTGTCCATTTCATTCAGACTGAGACTCTGTATATATATTGTAGTCATTGTATATTCAGTAGTTTCCCGTGACACTCGTGACAGTAGTTCCTGGCACACACGTAGTGAATATTTTGGGTTGTTGGATGTACATATGTTATGTGGCATGCCTATTGGTTGATTTTCCGCACTTGTAGTTTTTATTTCACATCACCCGCCATTATTATGTTTATATCTGTTTAAAATTGGTTAAAAGATGAAATTTGCGTATTGGGGATGATAACACTTAGTGTAATTTGTGTTGGCTTGCCTAACCCCGTCGTTGGGCGCCATCACGACTTGGATTAGGATTCTGGGTCGTGACAAAGATATTCCCAAAAACTAATGAATAATGCTTGCTTGCAGGAATTGTTCAAAATGAGCCAAAGGAACCATAATCAACTCACAAAAGAGTCAAAAGTTGAACAAAAACCAAGTCTGGGAAAAGAGCTCTGAAGCGTGGACCACACAAATATTGTGCGACCGTGAAAGGCATGATGCGTCCGCGAGCACAATTTACGCGGTCCGCATGAGGGAGATTCAGAAAGTTTTTTTTTTAGGGAAAAGGATGAGCGCTCCCACACCAGAAATGTGAGGCCGCGATTCGAATTACGCGGACCGCGATGACTGAGGTTCAAAGAGCTTCAGAATTGTGCGGCCGCAGAAGTCCATTGTGCAGCCGCGATTGAAATTATGCGATCTGCGAAAATAAGCTCAACCCATATCCAAAATTGAAGAATGCGGTCCGCAATCAGTATTGTGTGGCCGTGATCAAAATTATGCGGCCGCACAACATCCGCCGGGGAATTTTTGTAAGATATTTTCAGCTTAGTATAAATAGAACTTTTTATCATTTTTAGGTCGTGTTATGTATTGTAGGAGCATTTGAGATGGCTGGAACTTCTTTTTTTGGGAAATTTTGTACTAGATTCATCTTTTAACATTATATTATCATTCCATAATCATATATTATGGATTTTATCATCATTTCATCTTTGGTTTCTGTTATTTCCACGAGTATCTAGACCCATAGTGTAACGACCCGGTCGGTCGTTCCGAGAGTTTAGCCCCGTTTCCCATGTTTCAGCTTTGGCATGTGTTAATTAACCTTATTATGTTGTGTTTGGTCGGCTGGTTCGGGTTTGGAGTGGTTGTGGTGAGAATTGAGACACTTAGTCTCTTAAATTAGCCTTATAGTTGAAAAAGTCAATGGGGAATTGACTTACTGGTAGACGACCTCGGAATGTGTATTTTATGGCTCGGATAGTTTCGTTAGGTGATTTGGGACTTAGAAGTGTGTTTGGAATGAAGTTTTGATGTACATTGTAGAATTAGGCTTGAATTGGCGAAAGTTAGTTTTTGGCGATTTTCGGCCGGCAGTGGAGAATAGGCTATCGGGGTCGGAATGGAATTTCAGAAGTTGGAGAAGGTTCGTAATGTCATTTTTGATATGTGTGCAAATATTCAGGTCAATCAGATGTGTTTTGGATGGTTTCGGCATCCTTGAAGAATTTTAGAAATTTCAAAGTGCATAGGCTTGAATTTGATGTGATTTTGGTGTTTTTGCGTTGTTTTTGGTTTTTCTAAGAATCGACTAAGTTTGAATGAGGTTATGGGATGTGTTGGTATGTTTGGTTGAGATCCCGGGGCCTCGGGTGAGTTTCGGGTGGTTGACGGATCGATTTGTGGTTTGGAACTTGGCTGTTTTTGCTTGTGTTTTGTTGTAGAGCAGTTGTGCATCGCGTTCGTGGGTGGGACCCCGCGTTCGCGGAGAGTCATTTGGGGAAGCTGAGGATTTGTTCTTCGCATTCGCGAAGGGGTGGATGCGAATGCGAAGGTCTTGGTGGAGGAAGCATCGCATTTGCGATTAGAGGCATGCGTTCGCGAAGAAGATTGGGAAGTTTGTGACCACAGGGGTTTTGACTTATGCGAACGCGTGGAGTGAACCGCGTTCACAGAGGGCAGGATAGATGATACATCGTGTTCGCGACCTTGTTAGTGCGTTCGCGTAGAGTATATTTGGGGCCTAGGAAATTTGTGCTTCGCGAACGCGGGGAGGGGGCCGCGTTCGCGATGAAGAAAAAAGCTGGGTAGAAAGTTTAAGTTCAAAAGCGAGGGTTTTAGGGCATAACTCAAAATACCATTAGAGAGCTCGGGAGAAGGAGGATTTGGAAGAGGTTTTCAAAGGGATTCTTGTGGTAAGTGTTCTTCAATCACATTTGAGTTAATATCATGATTTAGCCTAGATTTTTATCATGTAAATTGAGAAATTAAATTGGAAATTGGGGGAAAATGGGAAGAAAATTTAAGAAACTCTTTTGATGATTTGAATGGGCAATTGAGATCGGATTTTGGAAAATTTGATATGGTTAGACTCGTGAGAGAACGAGGATTCTAGTTTTGTGATTTTATCGAATTCCGAGATGTGGTCCCGGGGGTCGGGTTTGGCCAATTTCGGGAATTATGCCTAATTTTGATAGTTTTCGATTGGGTTTCGTTTCCCTAGCATTTTTTTATATTATAAATTTGATTTTGATAGACTCGGAGCATTTGAGAGCCGATTTGAGGGGCAAGAGTGTGGGAGTAGCTTTTCGGACTGGTTTGAGGTAAGTAATGACTTTAAATCTTGTCCTGAGGGTGTGAAACCCTGGACTTAGCATCTTCTCACTGTTTTGGAGTGACGCACACGCTAGATGATGAGTATGTGGCATGCTATGATTTGGGGATTTGGATATGGTCCTTCCCGAGGCAACTATTGAGTTGCGAAATTACTTTTAAAGCACGTGATAAATCGTGTTTTTGTACTATTGCTATATTTGGGGTGTAAGCCATGTTTGGGGCCTTGTGCCGACCTGTTTAGACTCCTTGGGGGATATATGCTGATTTTCCCTCACTGTATTGATTAATATTTACACTCAATCATACCATGTTAAACTGTTTTTGTGATAAATACTGTTTTGGGTCGAGTAGCCTGTTTTACTGATAGCCCGAGTGTCTTGTGAGAGGTTTCTGACTGAGTGAGGGCGAGAACCTATGTTGCGAGTAGTATATATGGATCGGGATGCACGCCGCAACAATGTATATATATATGGAACGGGCTAGACGCCGCAACGAGATATGTTTGATCGTGCTACACGCCGCAACAAGGTATATGGATCGGGCCGCACGCCGCAACAATATTAGGTGGGGCTGCACGCCGCAGGAAATATAGCGCTTGGGCTGTAGGAGCCCCTCCGGTGTCTGTACACCCCTAGTGAGTGCAGGTACCTACTGAGTGCGAGTGCCGAGTGATTGGGAGGCATGAGTGACAGTGATGTTACCCGAGGGGCTAATACAGAGTGATTGTGAGGTATGCTGAGTGGCTGATTCTGAGTGGTGATTTTCCCGAGGGGCGGTTTATGATACTTGTTTTACCTGAGTAACTATTTATGATTCATTTCATCGTTATACTAAGACTTCTTGGGTATTTTACTGAAATCATTGGAAGTTACACTTTTCAAAGGATTTTTTTACTGAAATTCGCTTTAAAGCATATTGACTAAATGTATACAATGTTGGGAATATAGATTTTACTTATTGTGATTCGATGATTTTCTCCTGTGTGTTCTTACTGTTAAGACTTGATTTATTTTCATTACTACTGAGTTGACGTACTCACCATTACTCCCTGTACCTCCATGTGCAAATTCTGGTGCTGGTGTCGAGCGCTAGTTTTCTTACTACGTGTGGATACGGAACGGGAACATCGAGGTAACTGTACAACGTTCACATCATCTTTGTTTTCCCTTCTTGTTTTGTATTTAGTTCCTTGTTCCGAGACTTGATGTATTATGATAGTAGAACTTTTGGCACCACTCTTAGATGCTCATGACATGTTGACTCCGGGTCTTGGGGATAATTGTTAGACTGTTTATCTCGTTTGATTTTGTTTAGAAATTCAGAAACTTATAAATGCTTATGAAATGTTGAAATGATTTGGAAATTTTGAAAATAATATGTCAATGTGTGGTTATTGGCTAGCCTAGTTCCATGATAGGCGCCATCATGGCCGGTTTAGGATTTTGGGTCGTGACAAGTTGGTATCAAAGCACTAGGTTACATAGGACTCAACGGTCATGAGCAGGTTTAGTATAGTCTTGCGGATCGGTACGGAGACGTATGTACTTATCTTCGAGAGGCTACAGAACCCTTAGGAAAAATGTCACATTCTTGAATTCTTGTCGTGCGAATCCCGTTTTATTCAGGTAAAAGCGTAACTCTTTGAATTCTTTTCATGTATTCGAATGTGCATGAGCGCTTGGTATCAGTTGTGCATCGACGACTTGTGATTTCCATGGATGAGATGTGATATTTAGCATGTATATGGGCCGGTCTGGAGGACTTGAGGCCGAATTTTATCGGTGGCTGGAGTGCTGAGATTTTTGTTTGTGTGCATTTGGGGACTTATATGTCCGTTTGTGTCCTTATTGATGGGACTTTGTGACTAGATGGATACATGGTGAGGGTGATTTGATGATTAGATGTGTTCAGGTTGTTTGATTGTGACAAAATGAATTGGCGGTTGACGTAGCAAGAACCATTGAGAATTTGACTTCTGTCTTGAGTTAGAATATGGCCTCAAGTTGTGAGTGTATTGAAAGACCTCTCATGTAGTTTAGTTGTGGAGTGAAGTGGATTTTCCTGTTGTGTCTGAGTTCCTAGTGATGACTTTTGAGATGATCTATGCCCCAGCGACGTTCATGTATTTGATTAACGGTGTATTCAGCCGTGTTATAACTCATTGTTTATTGTATTCATTGATGGCATCCTAGCATACTCACGTAGCCATGGGTAGCATACTCAGCAATTGGTGAAGGTATTATAAGGATTTAGGAAGGAGAAGCTCTATGCAAAGTTCTCCAAGTGTGAATTTTGGCTCAGTTTAGTAGCATTCTTGGGGCACGTGGTGTCCAGTGAGGGTATCCACATGGTCAGACGAGTGTGGGGTAGAGCTTCCAGAAGCTTAAGATTTCTTGGACCACAACTCCAGTGTTAGTTCTTCCATCGGCTTCAGGTTCTGATACAGCGTAGGATGCCTCGAGGATAGACATCCGTTGTGTTTTAATGCAGGAAGGTATAGCGATTGCGTGATAGCTATGATTTTCAGAAGTGTATAGAGAGATATCATTTTGAGGCTAAGCAGACAAGGGTATTTTTTGCGGATTTTCCGAGGTGTGTGATCCTTATGTTGATCTGTAATAAGTTCTCTTCTACCAGTAAATAATGTATGTGGTAATTTGAGTTAGATTGCTTGTGGGAGTTGGCATGACCATTACAAAGGTGAATGTGAGGTTTGCATACGATTTGAGGTGTTAGATGGTTTGGGTCATATGAGCTTATGAATGATTTAGTTAAATCTCACCATAGTATAGTGGTAGTGATAGCGTATGGGCATCGTGAGTTATTGTTTGTCTTGGCCTTTGGCTTTGAGCCAAGTGGGGGAGTTTGGTAGTGATAAGTTGATTGCACGATTATGTGTTGTATTTGTTTCGGTTCGATGCATATTGGTGAATCGGTTGTGACCTGCAGAGGTGGAGTCTGGGAATGACTCGAGTAATGGAAATTCTTCAATACAGGTTGTAATGGACTCTATGGGTAAATGGATTCTATTGAATGATTGAGTGGTAATTGTAAAAGGTGTAGTGTGTGCAGTGTATGAATTTGTGTGTTTCTTCAAGCGAGTGGATTACTTTCCTAGTATGTGATTTGCAAAAGGGGTCAGGTCGTTCTGTCTGCTTGGTCAGTGTAATTAAAATTGCATAGAGTGAATGACGTTTGAGAATGGTTCTGACGAATTCAAGGTTATATGTAGCGATTGAGGATCTTCAAGGTGTGAATTGGGCTAGAACTGAGATTTACGTGGGGGTGTCAAGGCTTGTGGTGTCTTTACATTATCGTGGATTCCGTCCACCAGTATCAGGAAAGTGAAGGTAATGACTTTAAATTTGCAGGAAGTCTCTTTAGGGTAAGTATTTCTAATGTGGTGTGTTTGGGGATATTTAAGAGAGTATTCAGCGGCTTATGAGCCTTAGACGGTATATTTTTATGCTCGAGTTTTGTGTGGTGAGTCTGGCTTGGGAATTGCGGTATTATGTCAAGAAGGAGCATCAATTCGAAGGTAAGTCAAAAGGAACCTAGATAAATAGGACAGCTTGGTAGTAGGCCGGATCAACATGATAAGGGATATGATTATTTCTTTGGGTGCTTATGAGGTAATGAGTTGTCACAGATGTCTGTTAGCAATACTCTTGGGTCTTGGTGACCTGCGTAGCTTGGTTGAGTTAGGTGGATTCAGTCTTGACGGGTTGGTGTGGTACAAATGGGATTCAAATAGTTCTTGATGGTTCCTACCATGCGTAGAGATGTGTTTTTTTGGCTGGCGTGAGGAGCATGTGATGTATAGTGATTTTGCTTTTAAATCAGATCAATTGGAAAGTTATTGGCTAGTTGGGTGCGTAGTTGTTTATGGCTAGGAAGGGAGCATGAATTTCTCATATTTAACATAGGATGGCATGGCGTATGCGGTATTTTGTGTATAGTGGAGATTGGCATATGTAAGGTCACGGATCAGTTCTTGGAGGAAGGTCAGCACGGGAAAATTTAGATGACTAGGTATATGATATCACTATTTGGTGGTTTTATGAAGGTATACTTCAGAAAGGGCAATGTGTTTAAGGGTGCTTCATTGGTATTCCGACGCTCTCTTGTTGGATCGAATGCTGATATTCAAGTTTGTTTGGCAGCATAGAAGAATTTTAGGAGTATCCCCCGTGGAATGATTGAGTATTAAAGGTGTGGTATATATTCGAGCAGAGTAGCTGGGATCAGATATGGTGATTCGTATGATTGATGGACTGGGAGAACTGAGGGTTTTCGTGATTAGATGGTTTTGTGGTTGTGGACAGTGAGAAAATAGCTAAGGTTAGACAGAGAGTAGTATGTGCTATGATTCAGTCATTGTGAACCTTCAAAAAGTTATTTATCTATTGTGGGTGGCCAATGTTGATTTAGGGCCCATTGGTAGGCCTAGTATGGGTGTGTGTTCTGCACCAGGTCGGAATGGTTGACTCCAAATTGCTATTGTTTAGGGATGTACCATTCGATTTTCATTGCGTTTATTCATATTCTGGTGATTTATGAGATACCCTTCGATGTTGCGAGGAGTGATGATTGTTAGTTATATGCATTTATGATGCGAATTTATTTGGGCTTATTAGTGGGATTTGAGTAAGGTAAGTAATTGGGTATTGTGAGGTTGAGACGTATTGGCTATGTTCTTTCGGGTTGTGTGGCATGGTATCGTCCGATTTTCCCATGGTTATGGCAATGCACTTTGAGTACTTGATGTCAAATTGCGCATGGTTATTGATTTGAACAAGGTGTCTTGAAGTATTTCACGTGAACCGGCATTTGGATGGGATCACGCATTGTAGCGGAGTTATGTAGAGGTATGCACCTTGGTGTCAGATTCGTGCGTTCTAATTTTTATGGTGTGTGCTAGGCTTTAGCATGATGCTGTGATGGTAATTGTAAATGGCAGGATAGTCCTCTCGCGTGAATCTTCTTTATTTTATGATTGGAGCTCTTGGGATGTTGTTATTGAGTGCACGAGTTGCACAAGTTATGGCTTTGGATTGTATTGATGCGTCATGTCATCAGAGTTTTCCTGTGGATGAGAAGAGGTTAATCGGCCTAGGATGAATACTACCAGGGTTGACTACAACATAGCTGGAAGGATAATGTCGGAAGTCAGCTTAGAAATCTTCTATAATTCCTGCCTAGGAAGGGGGAGCTTCATGTTTGACTAATCGGACGAATAGTTGCTAGTTTCGACGTGTTTCTTTCATCATCGGCAGTATTGGGTTGTTCTGAGCAGCTATTGTGATTAGGAGTTATCGCTATGGGTGGTTGGGTCATGTGGTATATTATGTGATTATATTTTGAGTTACGGATATGGCTTGATACAGCGTGTTCAGACTTGTTCAGTTCACAGTTGTGGAATTTTTATCTTGTAAATTGATTCAGAAGTGGAAACTTAGTTCTAAGGTTTATGGGTCAGGATTGATTTCAAAATTTTATCTGTGTTGTGCTATCAGACCTATATGGGGTAGGGTGACGTGGGATCACCCCTAAATATGTGCATGGTAGGTTACAGGACAATTTTGGTGGTGTTTGGAACAACTCTAGGCACGTTTGAGGACGAACGTATGTTTAAGTGGGGGAGAATGTAATGACCCGGTCGGTCGTTTCGAGAGTTTTGCCCTGTTTCCCCTGTTTCAGCTTTGGCATATGTTAATTAACCTAATTATGATGTGTTTGGTCGGCTGGTTCGGGTTCTTAGTAGTTGTGGTGAGAATTGAGACACTTAGTCTCTTAAATTAGCCTTATAGTTGAAAAAGTCAATGGGGAGTTGACTAACTAGTAGATGACCTCGGAATGTGGATTTTATGGCTCGGATAGTTTCGTTACGTGATTTGGGACTTAGGAGTGTGTTCGTAATGGAGTTTTGATGTACGGTGTGGAATTAAGCTTGAATTGGCAAAAGTAAGTTTTTGGCGATTTTCGGTCGGCAGTGGAAAATAGGCTGTCGGGGTCGGAATGGAATTTTGGAAGTTGGAGCAGGTTCGTAATGTCATTTTGGATATGTGTGCACATTTTCAGGTCAATCGGATGTGTTTTGGATGGTTTCGGCATCCTTGGTGAATTTTAGAAATTTCAAAGTTCATAGGCTTGAATTTGATGTGATTTTGGTGTTTTTGCGTTGTTTTTGGTTTTTCGAAGGCTCGACTAAGTTTGAATGAGGTTATGGGATGTGTTGGTATGTTATTTGAGATCCCGGGGGCCTCGGGGGAGTTCAGGTTCTTGACGGATCGAATTTTTGTTTGGAACTTGGCTGTTTTTGCTGGTGTTTTGTTGTAGAGCAGTTGTGCATCGGGTTCGCGGGTGGGACCCCCTGTTCACGGAGAGTCATTTGGGGAAGCTGAGGATTTGTCCTTCGCGTTCGCGAAGGTGTGGATGCGAACATGATGGTCTTGATGGAGGAAGCATCGCGTTCGCGGTCAGAGGCATGCGTTCGCGAAGAAGATTGGGCGGTTGGTGACCCTAGGGGTTTTGACTTATGCGAACGCGTGGAGTGCACCGCGTTTGCGAAGGGAAGTCTGTGCGATGTATCGCGTTTGTGACCCTGTTAGTGCGTTCGCGTAGAGTATATTTGGGGCCGCGTTCGCGATGAAGAAAAGAGCTGGGTAGAAAGCTTAATTTCAAAAACGAGAGTTTTAGGCCATAACTCAAAATACAATTAGAGAGCTCAGGAGAAGGAGGATTTGGAAGAGATTTTCAGCGGGATTCTTGTGGTAAGTGTTCTTCAATCACATTTGAGTTAATATCATGATTTAGCCTTGATATTTATCATGTAAATTGAGAAATTAAAGTGGAAATTGGGAAAAAAGGGGAAGAAAATTTGAGAAACTCTTTTGATGATTTGAATGATCAATTGAGGTCGGATTTTGGCAAATTTGATATGGGTAGACTCGTGAGAGAACGAGGATTCTAGTTTTGTGAAATTTTTCGAATTCCGAGATGTGGTCTCGGAGGTCAGGATTGGCCAATTTCGGGAATTATGCCTAATTTTGATAGTTTTTTATTGGGCTTCGTTTCCCTAGCATTTTTTATATTATAAATCTGATTTTGATAGACTCGGAGCATTTGAGAGCCGATTTGAGGGGCAAGAGTGTGGGAGTAGCTTTTCGGGCTGGTTTGAGGTAAGTAATGACTTTAAATCTTGTCCTGAGGGTATGAAACCCTGGACTTAGCATCTTATCACTGTTTTGGAGTGACACACACGCTGGATGACGAGTGCGTTGCATGCTATGATTTGGGGTTTTGGACTTGGTCCTTCCCGAAGCAACTATTGAGTTGCGAAAATTACTTTTAAAGCACGAAATTACTTTTTGTACTATTGCTATATTTGGGTTGTAAGCCATGTTTGGGGCCTTGTGCCAACCTGTTTAGACCCCTTGGGGGATATTTGCTGATTTTCCCTCACTGTATTGATTAAGTTTTACACTCAGTCATATCATGTTAAACTGTTTTCGAAACATAGACTTTTTTACACTATTTTTGTGATAAATACTATTTTGGGTGAGTACCCTGTTTTACTGATAGCCCGAGTGTCTTGTGAGATGTTTCTGACTGAGTGAGGGCGAGAGCCTATGTTGCGAGTAGTATATATGGATCAAGCTGCACGATGCAATAATGTATATATATATGGATCGGGTTGCACGCCGCAACGAGATATGTTGGATTGGGCTACACGCCGCAACAAGGTATATGGATCGGGCTGCACACCGCAGGAAATATAGCGCTTGGGTTGTAGGATCCCCTCCGGTGTCTGTACACCCCTAGTGAGCGCATGTACCTACTGAGTGCGAGTGCCGAGTGCCAAGTGATTGGGAGGCATGAGTGACGGTGAGGTTTCCCGAGGGGCTAATGCTGAGTGATTGTGAGGTATGCTGAGTGACTGATTCTGAGTGGTGATTTGCCCGAGGGGCGGTTTATGATACTTGTTTACCTGAGTAACTATTTATGATTCATTTCATCGTTATACTAAGACTTCTTGGGTATTTTACTGAAATCATTGGAAGTTACACTTTTCAAATGAATTTTTTTACTGAAACTAAATTTAAAGCATATTGACTAAATGTATACACTGTTGGGAATAAGGATTTTACTTATTGTGATTCGACGATTTGCTCCGGTGTGTTCTTACTGTTAAGACTTGATTTATTTTCATTACTACTGAGTTGACGTACTCACCATTACTCCCTGCACCTCCGTGTGCAAATTAAGGTGCTGGTGTCGAGCGCTAGTTTTCTTACTACGTGTGGAGCCGGAATGGGAACATCGAGGTAGTTGTACAACGTTCACATCATCTCTGTTTTCCCTTCTTGTTTTGTGTTTAGTTCCTTGTTCCGAGACTTGATGTATTATGATAGTAGAACTTTTGGCACCACTCTTAGATGCTCATGACATGTTGACTCCGAGTCTTGGGGATAGTTGTTAGACTGTTTATCTCGTTTGATTTTGTTTAGAAATTCGGAAACTTATAAATACTTATGAAATGTTGAAATGATTTGGAAATTTTGAAAATAATATGTCAATGTGTGGTTATTGGCTAGCCTAGTTCCATGATAGGCGCCATCATGGCCGGTTTAGTATTTTGGGTCGTGACAAGTTGGTATCAAAGCACTAGGTTACATAGGACTCAACGGTCATGAGCAGGTTTAGTATAGTCTTGCGGATCGGTACGGAGACGTATGTACTTATCTTCGAGAGGCTACAGAACCCTTAGGAAAAATGTCGCATTCTTGAATTCTTGTCGTGCGAATCCCGTTTTATTCAGCTAAAAGCGTAACTCTTTGAATTCCTTTCATGTATTCGAATGTGCATGAGCGCTTGGTATCAATTTTGCATCGACGACTTGTGAATTCCATGGATGAGATGTGATATTTAGCATGTATATGGGCCGGTCTGGAGGACTTGAGGCTGAGTTTTATCGGTGGCTGGAGTGCTGAGATTTTTGTTTGTGTGAGCACGTGCATTTGGGGACTTATATGTCCGTTTGTGTCCTTATTGATTGGACTTTGTGACTAGATGGATACATGGTGAGGGTGATGTGATGATTAGATATGTTCAGGTTGTTTGATTGTGACAAAATGAATTGGCGGTTGACGTAGCAAGAACCATTGAGAATTTGACTTCTGTCTTGAGTTAGAATATGGCCTCAAGTTGTGAGTGTATTGAAAGACCTCTCGTGTAGTTTAGTTGTGGAGTGAAGTGGATTTTCCTATTGTGTCTGAGTTCCTAGTGATGACTTTTGAGCTGATCTATGCCCCAACGGCGTTCATGTAATTGATTAACGGTGTATTCAGCGTTATAACTCATTGTTTATTGTATTCATTGATGGAATCCTGGCGTACTCACGTAGCTAGGGGTAGCATACTTAGAAATTGGGGATGGTATTATAAGGATTTAGGAAGGAGAAGCTCTATGCAAAGTTCTCCAAGGGTGAATTTTGGCTCAGTTTAGTAGCATTCTTGGGGCACGTGGTGTCCAGTGAGGGTATCCTCATGGTCAGACGAGTGTGGGGTAGAGCTTCCAGAAGCTTAAGATTTCTTGGACCACAGCTCTAGTGTTAGTTCTTCCATCCGCTTCAGGTTCTTATACCGCGTAGGATGCCTCGAGGATAGACATCGGTTGTGTTTTAATGCAGGAAGGTATAGCGATTGCATGATAGCTATGATTTTCAGAAGTGTATAGAGAGATATCATTTTGAGGCTAAGCAGACAAGGGTATCTCCTGCAGATTTTCCGAGGTGTGTGATCCTTATGTTGATCTGTAATAAGTTCTCTTCTACCAGTAAATAATGTATGTTGTAATTTGAGTTAGATTGCTTGTGGGAGTTGGCATGACCATTACAAAGGTGAATGCGAGGTTTGCAAACGATTTGAGGTGGTAGATGGTTTGGGTCATATGAGCTTATGAATGATTTAGTTAAATCTCACCACAGTATGGTGGCAGTGATAGCGTATGGGCATCGTGAGTTATTGTTTGTCTTAGCCTTTGGCTTTGAGCCAAGTGGGGGAGTTTGTGAATGATAAGTTGATTGCACGATTATGTGAGTTATTGGTTTCGGTTCGATGCATATTGGTGAATCGGTTCTGACCTGCAGAGGTGGAGTCTGGGAATGACTCGAGTAATGGAATTTCTTTGATACATGTTGTAATGGACTCTATAGGCAAATGGATTCTATTGAATGATTGAGTGGTAATTGTAAAAGGTGTAGTGTGTGCAGTTTATGAATTTGCGTGTTTCTTCAAGCGAGTGGATTACTTTCCTAGTATGTGATTTGCAAAAGGGGTCAGGTCGTTCTGTCTGCTTGGTCAGTGTAATTAAAATTGCATAGAGTGAATGGCGTTCGAGAATGGTTCTGACGGATTCAAGGTTATATGTAGCGATTGAGGATCTTCAAGGTGTGAATTGGGCTAGAACTGAGATTTACGTGGGGGTGTCAAGGCTTTTGGTGTCTTTACATTATCGTGGATTCCATCCACCAGTATCAGGAAAGTGAAGGTAATGAATTTAAATTCGCAGGATGTCTCTTTAGGGTAAGTATTTCTAATCTGGTGTGTTTGGGGATATTTAAGAGAGTATTCAGCGGCTTATGAGCCTTAGACGGTATATTTTTATGCTCGGGTTTTGTGTGGTGAGTCTAGCTTGGGAATTGCGGTATTATGGAAAGAAGGAGCATCAATTCAAAGGTAAGTCAAAAGAAACCTAGATAAATAGGACAACTTGGTAGTAGGCCAGATCAACATGATAAGGGATATGATTAGTTTTTTGGGTGCTTATGAGGTAATGAGTTGTCACAGATGTCTGTTAGCAATACTCTTGAGTCTTGGTGACCTGCGTAGCTTGGTTGAGTTAGGAGGATTCAGTCCTGATGGGTTGGTGTGGTATAAATGGGATTCAAATAGTTCTTGATGGTTCTTACTATGTGTAGAGGTGTTTTTTTGGCTGGCGTGAGGAGCATGTGATCTATAGTGATTTTGCTTTTAAATGGGATCAAATGGAAATTTCTTGGCTAGTTGGGTGCGTAGTTGTTTGTGGCTAGGAAGGGAGCATGAAGTTCTCATATTTAACATAGGATGGCATGGCGTATGCGGTATTTTGTGTATAGTGGAGACTGGCATATGTGAGGTCATGGTTCAGTTCTTGGAGGAAGGTCAGCACGGGCAGTTTTAGATGACTAGGCATATGATATCACTATTGGGCCGCTTGATGAGGGTATACATTCAGAAAGGGCAATGTGTTTGAGTTAAGGGTGCTTTATTGGTATTCCGACGCTCTCTTGTTGGATCGACTGCAGGTATTCAAGTTTTGTTTGGCAGCACAGAAGAATTTTAGGAGTATCCCCCGTGGAATGATTAAGTATTAGAGGTGTGTTATATATTCGAGCAGTGTAGCTGGGATCAGATATGATGATTCATATGCTTGATGGACTGGGAGAACTGAGGGTTTTCGTGATTAGATGGTTTTGTGGTTTTGGACTATGAGAAAATAGCTAAGGTTAGACAGAGAGTAGTATGTGCTACGATTCAGTCATTGTGAACCTTCAAAGAGTTATTTATCTATTGCGGGTGACCAAAGTTGATTTAGGGCCCATTGGTAGGCCTAGTATGGGTGTGTGTTCTGCACCAGGTTGGAATGGTTGACTCCAAATTGCTATTGTTGAGGGATGTACCATTCGACTATCATTGAGTTTATTCATATTCTGGTAATCTATGAGTTACCCTTCGGTGTTGCGAGGAGTGATGATTGTTAGTTATATGCATTTATGGTGCGAATATATTTGGGCTTATTAGTGGGATTTGAGTAAGGTAAGTAATTGGGTATTGCGAGGTTGAGACGTATTGGTTATGTTCTTTCGGGTTGTGTGGCATGGTATCATCCGATTTCCCCGTGGTTATAGAAATGCACTTTGAGTACTTGATGTCTAATTGCGCATGGTTATTGATTTGAACAAGGTGTCTTGAAGTATTTCACGTGAACCAGCATTTGGATGGGATCACACATTGTAGCGGAGTTATGTAGAGGTATGCACCTTGGTGTCAGATTCGTGTGTTCTGATTTTTACGGTGTGTGCCAGGCTTTAGCATGATGTTGTGATGGTAATTGTTAATAGCAGGATAGTCCTCTCGCGTGAATCTTCTTTATTTTATGATTGGAGCTCTTGGGATGTTTTTATTGAGTGCACGAGTTGCACAAGTTATGGCTTTGGATTGTATTGATGCGTCATGTCATCAGAGTGGTCGTGTGGATGAGAAGAAGTCATTCGGCCTAGGATGAATACTACCAGGATTGACTACAACATAGTTGGAAGGATAATGTCGGGAGTCAGCTTAGAAATCTTCTATAATTCCTGCCTGGGAAGGGGGAGCTTCATGTTTGACTAATCGGACAAATGGTTGCTAGTTTCGACGTGTTTCTTTCATCATCGAAAGTATTGGGTTGTTCTGAGTAGCTATTGTGATTAGGAGTTATCGCTATGGGTTTTTGAGTCATGTGGTATATTATGTGATTACATTTTGGGTTACGAATATGGCTTGATACAGCGTGCTCAGACTTGTTCAGTTCACAGTTGTGGAATTTTGATCTTGTAAATTGATTCAGAAGTGGAACCTTAGTTCTAAGGTTTATGGGTCAGGATTGGATTTCGAAATTTTATCTGTGTTGTGCTATCATACCTATATGGGGTAGGGTGACATGGGATCACCCCTGAATATGTGCATGGTAGGTTACACGAAAATTTTGGTGGTGTTTGGAACAAATCTAGGCACGTTTGAGGATGAACGTATGCTTAAGTGGGGGAGAATGTAACGACCCGGTCGGTCGTTTCGAGAGTTCAGCCCTGTTTCCCCTGTTTCAGCTTTGGCATATGTTAATTAACCTAATTATGATGTGCTTGGTCGGCTGGTTCGGGTTCGGAGTGGTTGTGGTGAGAAGTGAGACACTTAGTCTCTTAAATTAGCCTTATAGTTTAAAAAGTCAATGGGGAGTTGACTTATTGGTAGACGACCTCAGAATGTGAATTTTATGGCTCGGATAGTTTCATTAGGTTATTTGGGACTTAAGAGTGTGTTCGAAATGAAGTTTTGATGTACGGTGTAGAATTAAGCTTGAATTGGCAAAAGTTAGTTTTTGGCAATTTTCGGTCGGCAGCGGAAAATAGGCTATCGGGGTCGGAATGGAATTTCGAAAGTTGGAGCAGGTTTGTAATGTTATTTTGGATATGTGTGCAAATTTTCAGGTCAATCGGATGTGGTTTGGATGGCTTCGGCATCCTTGGTGAATTTTAGAAATTTCAAAGTTCATAGGCTTGAATTTGATGTGATTTTGGTGTTTTTGCATTTTTTTTTGGTTTTTCAAAGGCTTGACTAAGTTTGAATGAGGTTATGGGATTTGTTGGTATGTTTGATTGAGATCCCGGGGGCCTCGGGTGAGTTTTGGGTGGTTGATGGATCGATTTTTGGTTTGGAACTTGGCTGTTTTTGCTGGTGTTTTGTTGCAGAGCAGTTGTACATCGCGTTCGTGGGTGGGACCCCGTGTTCGGGAGAGTCATTTGGGGAAGTTGAGGATTTGTTCTTCGCGTTCGTGAAGGGGTGGATGCGAACACGAAGTTCTTGGTGGAGGAAGCATCGTGTTCGCGGTCAGAGGCATGCGTTTGCGAAGAAGATTGGGCGGTTGGTGACCCTAGGGGTTTTGACTTATGCGAACGCGTGGAGTGAACCGCGTTCGCGAAGGGGAGGCCATGCGATGTATTGCGTTCGTGACCCTGTTAGTGCGTTCACGTAGAGTATATTTGGGGCCTAGGAAATTTGTGCTTCGCGAACGCGGAGAGGGGGCCACGTTCGCGATGAAGAAAAGAGCTGGGTAGAAAGCTTAAGTTCAAAAACGAGGGTTTTAGGCCATAACTCAAAATACAATTAGAGAGCTCAGGAGAAGGAGGATCTGGAAGAGATTTTCAGTGGGATTCTTGTGGTAAGTGTTCTTCAATCACATTTGAGTTAATATCATGATTTAGCCTTGATATTTATCATGTAAATTGAGAAATTAAAGTGGAAATTGGGGAAAAATAGGAAGAAATTTTGAGAAACCCTTTTGATGATTTGAATGAGCAATTGGGGTCGGATTTTGGAAAATTTGATATGGGTAGACTTGTGAGAGAACGATGATTCTAGTTTTGTGATTTTTATCGAATTCCGAGACGTGGGCCCGGGGGTCGGGTTAGGCCAATTTTGGGAATTGTGCCTAATTTTGATAGTTTTCGATTGGGTTTCGTTTCCCTAGCATTTTTTTATATTATAAATCTGTTTTTGATAGACTCGCAACATTTGAGAGCCGATTTGAGGGGCAAGAGTATTTCGGAGTAGTTTTTCGGCTGGTTTGAGGTTAGTAATGACTTTAAATCTTGTCCTGAGGGTATGAAACCCCGGACTTAGCATCTTCTCACTGTTTTGGAGTGACGCACACGCTGGATGACGAGTGCGTGGCGTGCAATGATTTGGGGATTTGGACTTGATCCTTCCCGAGGAAACTATTGAGTTGCGAAATTACTTTTAAAGCACGTGATAAATCGTGTTTTTGTACTATTGCTATATTCGGGTTGTAAGCCATGTTTGGGGCCTTGTGCCGACCTGTTTAGACCCCCCTTGGGGGATATTTGCTGATTTTCCCTCACTATATTGATTAAGTTTTACACTTAGTCATACCATGTTAAACTGTTTTCGAAACTCAGACTTGTTTACACTATTTTTGTGATAAATACTGTTTTGGGTCGAGTACCCCATTTTACTGATAGCCCGAGTGGCTTGTAATGATCCGTAAAATTTCATGTCTAAAATAATGTCCGAATAGGTCCTCGTGTTGTATAACTGTAGAAATTCTTAAAATGGACCTATTTTGAGTTAAAAGTACCCCGGAATGTGAAAAGATAAAAGTTTCCAGGTATTGCGCGTTATGCGACGCACTATGCGATCGCATAACTTGTATGCGGACCGCATAGTGGTCGCATACCTAGATGGACTACTGCCCAAATGGAGGACAACTATGCAGTCCAGAATGCGATCACATTTTGGTAATGCGGACCGCATAGCTGTCGCATTCTTGCCCCATGGGTTTTGGCAAGGGAGGTTATGCGACGCAGTATGCGATCGCATAACAGGTATGCGAATCGCATAGTGTCGCATACCTGGGCAGAATGTTTCCAGTTTTGGCCCATTTTGAGGGCCATTATGCGACAGGAATGCGGACCGCATAGCAGGAATGCGATCGCATTCCTGACCGCATTCTGTGTCGGGGCTCCTAATTTCTAATTTTTAAACTCGGCCCCCTGTTCAATAAAACACCCATCCCCTTCAGTTTTAACAATTTTCTGACTAAGAATAGAGAGGGAAAAAGAGATTTCTTGAGAGAGAGGGTTTCAACATCATCCAATTGCTTTGTCCAAAATCGCTCAAGCCCGGAAATTTTCGAGTTATCGTCTTCTTCTTCATTCTAACAGGTAAGTCGCCAACCTATTTCCCTTAAATTTCCAAATTTTGGTTAATTAGTAGAACTCCCCTAAATGGGTCCTTGAAGATTAAAGTTGAAAACCTTGCATGCATGTTCATTTATTGTCATAATCTAGTAAAGGGAAATGAGTTAGGGTAAATATTCGCAAAGAAGGGGTTGGTGATCTAAAGGGTCACATAGCATTCGATAAAATGCCTAAGCAAGTACGAATTGTGTTTATGATTGTCAATTCTAAGATGAATGTGTTACATTATGAATTAGATTGACGTTGCTTGACGGTCTGATGATTTGTAATAGAAATTAAAAAGGGGGAAATTCGACACAAGGTATGTATGGCTAACTTTAACCTTTGTAGAATCCTCTTGTTGGTGTCCGAGCATACGGTATGTGCACCTTGTTTGAGAAAACGTGAATTTACTGTTTAACTGTGTTGATGTGTAATATTTCACTCCCTATATTTCTTGTTGACTACTATGCTAGTTGAGATTGTAAAAAGTGGTTTGTTATGCCTATTTTATTATGTGCAAAGCTCGTAAATGCTCAAGGGTATTGATATGGAAGTATGTGTTAATGAATGAAAGAATGTTAATGTGCCCGAATATGGGAATGTATATGATGGCTAAAAATCGTGCGTGGTAAGTAATGAAAAAGGGTATTGTGAAATGATGTAATGGAGTTGAACGATTATGGCAACACCGTGTACATGAATCACTACTTGGTGAGAATCATTGTGCCTTGAGCCTGTATGGCGAATTGTTGATATGAACTTGTATTCCTTGTAATTATGATTCTCGTGATTTAATTGTTGGTGATTGTTGTTATGAAATGTGATCTTCTGATGGGATCGGGTTGCGCGCCGCAACACGGGGTAATAAGGGTGGCCGAGGTAATAAGGATGGAATGTGATTATGTTGAAATGAGAATATGTGAAACCCTTGAATATGGTGGCATTGAAATGAGAATCTGTGAAACTCTTGAATATGGTGGTACTGAAAGGAGAATCTGTTAAACTCTTGATTTTGGGTTTTTTCTGTTTCTGTGCAATACTTGTTGAATTCTATTATTGCCCTCATATCTGTGGATTGCTTGATTGTACTTAGGGTAAAGTTTGTTCATACATACTAGTACTATTCCACAGTACTAACGTCCCTTTTGCCGGGGGCGCTACATCTTTTATATGGATGTAGGTGGTTCCATAGCAGGTAGCTCAGCCCGCCGTTAGTGGTGCCTTCTCTTCATCCCTTCAGCAGTTGTGGTGAGCCCCTCTTCTCCTTGGGTCCGTGTGTGGATTATACCACCCTCTTTTGCTTATGTTGTAAAGTTATAGCCGAGGCCTTGTTGCCGGCAAGTTATGTAAAACCCCTAGTATTCGTAGAGGCTTCGTAGACATGATGTGGGTGTATATGTATATTTTTGGGTAGTAACTGTACGTACTCGAAAACCGTGATTTATGTTAGAAAGTTATGTATGTATTATGTATGTTTGGATATCAATCATTGAAATGCTAAAAGAGGAACAAAATGGAATCATGTTGTAAAATGTACTTTGAATCTAAATTCGGCTAATTCACATGAAATAGTGTATGTTATAAACACAGGGTAATACGTTGGGTAGGATAGGCAATCCAGGTCCGCCCGACTGGGTTCATCCGGTTAGGCGCCGGTCTCGTCCCTCATTTTTGGGGCGTGACATGGCTTGTGAGATATTTCTGACCGAGTGGCGCCAAGAGCCTATGTTGCGAGTAGTATATATGGATCGGGCTGCACGTCGCAACAATGTATATATATATGGATCGGGCTGCACGCCGCGGCGAGATATGTTGGATCGGGCTACACGTCGTAACAAGGTATATGGATCGGGTTGCACGCCGCAACAATATTGGATCGGGCTGCACGCCGCAGCAAATATAGCGCTTGGGCTGTAGGAGCCCCTCCGGAGTCTGTACACCCCCAGTGAGCGCAGGTACCTACTGAGTGCCGAGTGATGAGTGATTGGGAGGCATGAGTGACAGTGAGGTTTCCCGAGGGGCTAATGCTAAGTGATTGTAAGGTATGCTGATTGACTGCTTCTGAGTGGTGATTTGCCCGAGGGGCGGTTTATGATACTTGTTTTACCTGAGTAACTATTTATGATTCATTTCATCGTTATACTAAGACTTCTTGGGTATTTTATGGAAATCATTGGAAGTTACACTTTTCAAAGGATTTTTTTTACTGAAACTGGCTTTAAAGCATATTGATTTAATGTATACACTATGGGAATAAAGATTTTACTTATTGTGATTTGATGATTTTCTCCTGTGTGTTCTTACTGTTCAGACTTGATTTATTTTCATTACTACTAAGTTGGCGTTCACACCATTACTCCCTGCACCTCTGTGTGCAGATTCAGGTGCTGGTGTCGAGCGCTAGTTTTCTTACTACGTTTGGAGCCGGAGTGGGAACATCGAGGTAGCTGTACAGCGTTCACAACATCTCTGTTTTCTCTTCTTGTTTTGTATTTAGTTTCTTGTTCGGAGACTTGATGTATTATGATAGTAGAACTTTTGGCACCACTCTTAGATGCTCATGACATGTTGACTCCGAGTCTTCGGGATAGTACTTAGACTGTTTATCTCGTTTGATTTTGTTTAGAAATTTGGAAACTTATAAATACTTATGAAATGTTGAAATGATTTGTAAATTTTTAAAATAATATGTCAATGTGTGGTTATTGGCTAGCCTAGTTCCATGATAGGCGCCATCACAGCCGGTTTAGGATTTGGGGTCGTGACACATATCTAGGATTGTGACCCAACCCTAGTATGTGTATTTAATGGGTATCTGATTTTAGGGCTTGAATGTGTATAATATTTAGCGTAGTTATTGATAGAACTATAGAATTAATAGTTGCAAATATTGATTCATGCCTTTATGACTCAGTCTCTACTTGAGAAAGAGAGACTAAGTCTAGGAAACTAGGCTAACAAGGAATTGGGGTGAACTCAAGAAATTGATAGCCCAAATTACAGGGTTAAACCTAGAGATAGTAATACCCGACTTGAGCTAATATCACTTGAATTGCATGAATACTCATTTGGACCTGAAAAAGCCAAATTGGGCAAAATCACTCAAACTACTGAGAGGTATAGAGTGAGTACCCGGGTGAGATAGCTATATTACGACCCCAATTAATCAAGCTTGCCCTAGATTCTTGCTATTCGTTAGATATCCACCTAGGTAGAAGTCACTACCCTAGTCTCTTTAAACATTTGAAAAACAACAACAAAAATATTGTCCTTAGATTAAATTAGTGCGTACGATAGAGTAAAGTTAGAAGTAGAATCAAACCCAAATGTTTGGAAGTGTAATTAAGAGAAAAACCCGCATCTAGCTTAGATATAAACCTAATTCTTAACAAATTAACTCCCCGTGGATTCGATCCCCACCTAGTTGGGTTAAAACTGCATCGACCACCCTCGCTATTCCATAGTAGTGCATGCTTAGATCCGATTAATTTTTTACGCAGTTGTTGGGAAGTTAGACGGTCTTAGCTATATATATAAGTAGTTGTGTGTTTTGTTTTTCTTTCCTTCCATTTTTCTAATTTTGTGTGTCAATTGCTTTTAGGTACCAAATGGCTCTTAACGAGGCCCTCGAAAATATTCCTCAGGGGGGAGGAGGTAGATGAAAATGAAGTGGATGAGGTTCATCTTGAACCTCAAGTACAAAGAAGAGGCCTCCCGCCTTATGACAACATTCCAAACCCTCCCCTACCTCCTCCAAGGGCAGCACACCGGGTGTTTCCCAATGAAGGCTATGCAAGCGCAATAGTCCCGCCCCGGAGTTGGGAGGGCAACTTTAAAATAACCAATGTCATACTTACACTGTTGGACCAAAAGGGTTTCTTCCTTGGAGCTCCACATCAAAACGCCTATCAGCATCTCAAAGGTTTTGTTGACACGTGTTGGGGGAGTAAGTAGACGAATATATCTGAGGACGCTTTGAGGTTAAGGTTTTCCCCATTTTCTCTAAGAGGGAAGGCTTTAGATTGGCTTGAAAGGTTACCCAACCATTCTATGGGATGAGTTGGCCGAGAAGTTCATATCAAGGTTCTTTTCTCCGAAACATATGGCGACATATAGAGATGATATCCTAGCTTTTAAACAAGAGATAAATGAATCGTTACATGATATTTGGGAAAGGTACCGCACAATGGTAAAAGAATGCCCCAACAACGATATGACAAAGGCAATAATCCAGCAAACCTTTTATAGGGGAATCTACACAACTAACCAGTGTGTGGTGAACCAACTCGCCGGAGGTAACTTCATGAACACGCTGTACTCTGAAGCATGTGAAATATTAGATGAGATGGTGGATACCTCTTCCGCTTGGCAAAGTAGAGCCAACGTTCCTCAGGGTGACCCTAATGTTATCCACCTGCACAAGGAACTTCATGATCATGGGAAAGCCATAGTAGAGTTGACAACCACCATGAATCAGTTGGCCAAGGCTCAACTTCAACAGATTCAGGGACCAAAATAAGTGAATTCCATGGAAGGAGTGAACATGATGGTTAACAAGAGAAGATAAAGAGGTCAACAAGTTCAAAACAATCCAGATCAATTTGAGCAAAGTGGTAGTGGGTACAATCAAGATGACTCATATGATGATCAACGTGAAGAGGTTCAATATATGAAAAATTACCAAGGTCAACAGAGCAATGCTCCAAACCAACAACAGTGGAGATCACATGGAAAAAATCAAAATTGGGGCAATCAAGGACAACAAGGGAATTGGAATAGTGGCAATAACAACAATCAGAGCAATTGGGGGAAAACAATCAAAATTAGGGTAATCAAGGAAATCAAGGCAATTGTGGAGGAAATAAACAAAGCAATTGGAGTGGTAACAATAATAGTATTTGGGGAGGCAATAACAATCAAGGGAGTTGGAACAACAACAATCAAGGGAATCGGGCGTCGGGCTTTCAAAGGCCCCTGATGTATCAACAAACAAAC
This sequence comes from Nicotiana undulata, assembly GCA_005239495.1. Lineage (NCBI taxonomy): Eukaryota > Viridiplantae > Streptophyta > Magnoliopsida > Solanales > Solanaceae > Nicotiana > Nicotiana undulata. The sequence continues at coordinate 42,937 of ML274878.1, read as the reverse complement.
AACCCACCTCCATACCCGTCATTAGGTCCTAGTTCTTCCAACAATGAGATGGTACGGATAGAAAATATGTTCAAACAAATGATGGAGAAAAAGGTCGACTATGATTCCTCCCATAACACTTCTATTCGCAACTTGGAAGTCCAACTAGGCCAAATTTCTCAAGCGTTGAATATTCGTCCTAAGGGGGCACTTCCAAGTGATACGGTAGTGAACCTGAAGGGTGGTAACAATACGAGTCATGCTATGGCGGTGACTACAAGAAGTGGGAGAGGTGGAGTTGCTAGTACCTCTAATCCAAGAAATATTGTGAATGATGATGCGTTGGTGCAAGAGGATGATGAGCCAAGCAACGATGTTCAAGAAAATGATGAGAATGTGAATGATGAAGTGAGGATAAACATTGATGACAACGTGGAGGAGAAACAAGAAGATTTGAACCCGTCTAGGGAAAATGTGGTAGACATACCGGATTCGGTAGTGCCCAAAGCCAAGGCTCCTCTACCAAGGCCTGCTCCACCATATCCTCAAAGGCTCGCAAAGAAAAACAATGAGAACCAATTCAAGAAATTCATTGATATGATGAAAAGTTTGTCCATAAATGTGCCATTGGTTGAAGCCCTAGAACAAATGCCGGGATATGACAAGTTCATGAAAGACTTGGCAACAAAGAAGAGATCAATGAACTGTGAAACGATCAAAATGACACATCAAGTAAGTGATGTTGTGTATTCCATGGCTCCAAAGCTAGAAGACTCCGGTGCCTTTATAATCTCATGCACTATTGGTAGTGCCGATTTCGCCAAAGCTTTGTGTGATTTGGGGGCAAACATTAATTTGATGCCCTATTCTGCGTTCAAGACATTAGGGATTGGGTAGCAAATACCTATTTCCATGTGGTTGCAAATGGCGGACCGGACAATGAAGAGGCCATTTGGGATAATTGATGATGTGCTAGTTCGGTCGAAAAGTTCATACTATGAGGTTGACTATGACGTGCCTATCATATTGGGGAGACCTTTCCTAGCTACAGGGAAGGACTTAGTTGATGTGCAGGCTGGGGATCTCACCTTCGGGGTGGGCGATGAAAAAGTTGTGTTCCATGTTTGCAAGTCAATGAGGCAGCCTAGTAGCAAGAAGTGTGTTCGTTCGTGAATCTTGTGACCGAAGTAATTGTTGATGACACGAGTGTTGTGATTAATGTTGAAGACCCATTGGAAGCTGTGTTGTTGAATTATGATGAAGATGAGAAGGAAGGCTTGGTAGAATGTGTTAATGCTTTGCAAGGAATGAGATCCTATACATATGGGCCCTGAAAACTTTCCTTGGACCTTGAGAACCGGAAGACTCCACCAACAAAGCCCTCAATCGAGGAGTCTCCCACATTAGAGTTGAAGCCCTTGCCTTCACACCTTAGGTATGAGTTCTTAGGCCCTTGTTCCACATTACCAGTTATTATTTCTTCTTACTTAACTAACTTGCATGTAGATTCCACCCTTGTGGTGCTCCACAGGAGGAGGAAGGCAATAGGTTGGACATTGGCGAATATTCAAGGTATAAGCCCCGCCTTTTGCATGCATAATATCATTTTGGAGGAGGATGAAAAACCCTCCGTGGAACATCAAATAAGGTTGAATGAGCAAGAGGTAGTCAAGAAAGAGATCATTAAATGGCTAGATGCAGGGGTTGTCTACCCTTTTTCGGATAGTTCATGGACTTCACCGGTACAATGTGTTCCAAAGAAGGGGGGAATGATTATGATCACAAATGATAAAAATGAGTTGATCCCCACAAGAACTATCATCGGTTGGAGGGTATGCATGGATTATAGAAAGATCAACAAAGTGACCCGGAAAGACCATTTTTCGTTGCCATTTCTTGATCAAATGTTGGACAGGCTTGCCAGACATGCTTATTATTGCTTCTTGGATGGGTATTCCGGATATAACCAGATTTTTATTGCACCTAAAGACCAAGATAAAACCACCATCACTTGTACGTATGGCACATTTGCATTCTAAAGGATGCCATTTGGTTTATGTAATGCACCGGCTACTTTTCAGCGGTGTATGATGGCAATATTCACGGATATGGTGGAGGACTTCCTCGAGGTTTTCATGGATGATTTCTCTGTTGTGGGGGATTTCTTTGAAGAGTGTTTGGATAATCTTAATAAAGTGTTGGCCTGATGTGAAGAGACCAACTTAGTGCTTAATTGGGAAAAGTGCCACTTTATGGGCGAGGAGGTCATTGTCCTCGGCCATAAGATCTCCAAGAATGGTATTGAAGTGGATAAAGAAAAAATTGAAGTGATATCAAAACTACCTCCTCCTACTTCCTTCAAGGGGTTGAGGATCTTTCTAGGTCACGCGGGGTTTTTACCGTAGGTTCATCAAGTATTTCTCAAAAGTGGTGAACCCCTTGTGCAAGTTGTTGGAAAAAGATGCCAAGTTTGTGTTTAATGATGATTGTATGAAAGATTTTGAGCTACTCAAGTATAGGTTGACTACCACTCCCATCATTACCGCACCCAATTGGAGATTACCATTTGAGCTCACGTGCGATGCTAGCGACGTGGCGGTAGGAGCGGTATTGGGGCAAAGAATCAACAACACATTTCATCTGGTCTACTATGCAAGTAAGACTATCAACGACGCCCAAGTCAACTATACGATGACCGAAAAATAACTCTTATCATTTTTCTTTGCCATGGCCGTACTTCATGGGTACCAAATTGATTGTGCACACCGATCACGCGACACTTCGCTAGTTGATGAGTAAAAAAGACTCTAAGGCTAGGTTGATGCGGTGGGTTCTTCTTCTACAAGAGTTTGATCTTGAAATCATAGACCGAAAATGGAGTGAGAATCAAGTGGCGGACCACTTGTCCCGATTGGAAGAGGAGGGGAAACCCCATGATGGCCTTGAGATCAATGACTCGTTTTGGATGAAAACCTTGTTTCCATGTCTTTGACCGGGATGCCTTGGTTTGCCGATATGGACAACTTTCTTGTGACTGGCATTGTACTGAATGAGTTCTATCAAACCAAAGGAAGAAGCTGAAACAGGACTGCTTGGATTATTATTGGGACGAGCCATATCTTTTCAAAATTTGCACTGATGGTGTTATCCGGAGATGTGTCCCGAAAGAAGAGCAATTGAGTATTCTTGAAGCATGCCATTATTCGCCCTATGGTGGTCACCATGGTAGGGTGAGAACTGCTTCGAAGGTCCTAAGTTATGGATTCTATTGGCCTACCTTGTACAAAGATGCTAGCGAGCTCGTTAAGCGGTGTGATAATTGCCAAAGAGCCGGTGGGATCTTCAAGAAAAATGAGATGCCTCTCACCACCATCCTCGAGATTGATATTTTCGATGTGTGTGGCATCGACTTTATGGGTCCATTTGTGAGTTCTTGTGGGAACACTTATATTTTTGTCGCTGTGGATTACGTTTCCAAATGGGTTAAAGTTGTGGCTTTAGCCAACAATGAGGCACGGAGTGTTGTGGCGTTCTTGAAGAAAAACATATTCACAAGGTTCGACACCCCAAGGGCTATCACTAGTGATGGGGGTTCTCATTTTTGCAACAAAGCTTTTGACACTTTACTCTCCAAGTATGGTGTCACTCATAAGGTGTCAACCCCCTATCATCCCCAGGCAAGTGGACAGGTTGAGGTCTCCAACAGGGAGATCAAGAGCATTCTATCCAAGACTGTCAATGCAAATCAGACTGATTGGTCAAGGAAGCTTGACGATGCTTTATGGGCCTAAAGAACAACTTACAAGACTCTAATTGGTATGCCTCCGTACCGGTTGGTATTTGGGAAAACATGTCACCTTCCGGTGGAATTAGAGCACAAGGCCATGTGGGAGTTGAAGAAATTGAACCTTGAATGGGAAGTAGCAGCCAATCTTCGGGTAGAGAAATTGAATGAACTTGATGAGTTTCGGTTCCATGCTTACTCCAGTTCGTCCATGTATAAGGACAAAATGAAATACCTACATGATTTTTATATCCGGAACAAAGAATTCAAAGAAGGTGACTTGGTTCTTCTATCAACTCTCGGTTACGGATGTTTCGGGGAAAGCTTAAGTCAAAGTGGAGTGGTCCATTTGAAGTGGTACATGTGACTCCTTTTAGTGCTCTGGATTTGAAAAACAAGAATGGTGAGATCTTTAGAGTCAATGGGCACTGGGTGAAGCACTACCTTCGCAAGATTTATGATAGCCACATTGTGGCATTCATCCATTTCAAATGAGTGATGGTAACATGCGTCATGTGTTTTTCTTTCTTTTGATTTTCTTCTTAGATTAGGCATTATTTTGGACTAACTGGTTGTGAAGCGTATGTAGGAATTGGTTGTGCAGTGCAGGAAATTGACAAGGAAAAATTTGGCTAAGTGGTGAAATTTCGCGGACCGCGTCAGAAATTATGCGGACCGCACAAGTACTTCGCGGTCGCATAATTCTGTGCGCAGTCGCGCAGCTGGATGATGGATATTGCCAATTCTCTGAAGTTTAACCTGTAAAAAATAAATAGAACTTTTGAGAACTATTCAGACTATACGAACTCTGACTTCTCAAACAACCCTAAAGCACTGTTCACTTTTTCTTGCTTTCAATCTCATCCCATTTTCATCAAGTGTTAATTTACTACTACTCCTCAGTACTGATATGTGCATTTCAATGATTTAATTTCATCTTTTTTCTTTTCTTTTCTCTTTGTTTTAGTTTTCTTTTTTTAGTTAGGTTTAGGTTCATGCTAAATGTGTCAAATTGATGTTTAATCCTTGCTTAGGAACATATGAGTAGTGTTTAAATGCATAATGGAGGCCGGGGTTAGTAGCTTTGCATGCTTAATTGCCATAAATCTTGTATAATTAGTGAAAACCCTAGTATTAAGTGTTCATAAGTGCCGAATTGATTTGCATTTCTCGCTCGCACACTTTTGTGCGGTCCACGATAGGGTATGCGACCACGTAAAAAATTGTGCAGTCCGCGATGCCTTAGTTCCAAGGCACTCTTAAATTCTTATATTTCGCGGCCGCACTCAATTTTGAGTGGTCCGCGGTTGGTTTTCCGCGACCGCACTCATAATTGTGTTGTCCGCTCAGTTGAACTTCAGAGACCCAATAAAGTGCATATGCAGCCGCACTCAAAATTGTGCGGTCCGCGATGGGTTTTTCGCGGCCGCACTCATTCTTTTGTGGTACGCGGTCGATTAACTTCAGAGAACCAGTAGTCTAAGCCTGGTCTCTTCGCGGCCGCACTTATTTTTGTGCGTTCCGCGATGGGCAGTCCTCGATCGCACTCACTTTTGTCCGGTCCGCGTTAGCTTGTTCTGAGAAGCACTGGTTTTCCTTTTCAACTATAAATCTTTAGCACATATGGACACCAATTCTAACTGATTTTCACTACTTTCCTTTGCAGACAATGGTGCGTTCTCATGCTACATGTGACACTTCCAAAGGGAGGGCAGAACCCTCCCGAGGCCAGGGGTAAAGGAAAACAAAACGTGCAATTATCAGTCCAGAAGGCCGTGGGCAAAAAGACTACCCTAGTTAGACCTCATCCCGACTCCTCGGACACCAGTGAATACCTCCCATCCTGGAGATGTCTGAGGGGGATTCTGTCCAAGCACAACCGGGAACACAATCAAAACAATTCCCGGTCGCCTCCACCTAGTCAATGAACCTACCTCCTCTTATGGTTCGTCTGATGGATTAGAGGGAGGTAGTCAGGCATCAGAACCATTCTCCCCACCTGCTACAACACATGCCACTACACATACCCCAATAAATGTAGATGATGATGATGAAGTCCTGGATGATGGGAGATGGGGTGACACAATTGTGGGTGGCCTGGCTAGGTCAAGGAAACCGAAAGTGTGGGCTGATAGATTTGTGAGTGAGAAGGCGTATGCCAAGTTACGGGAATGGTGGCCCCAAAGGTCTCTCACTTTTTAGCAACAATTCATAACAAAAGACCTACTCCCGCACAATCCAAATGTCCAAATGCAGTTTGAGGAGAGAAAAGGATGGAAATATTTCACCGGACGGGTGGTAGATGCCAATGAATACCTAGTCAAGGAGTTTTATGCAAATGTTGCCCACATCAAAAAGGGTACCAAGGTGATGAAGGTCTGTGACTTGAAAAACAAGTTTGATGGCCATACACTGAATGAATATGCCGGTTTTGAAGAGGTTGAAGTAGTATAGTACCTGGAGAAGCTAGCCTTGGATGATGCAGCTCGCCCATGGCTAGCTGAGATATTAGCTATTCCGGGGACAACACACGCATGGTTCACAACTGGAGTTCCAATAGTCAAAGCTACCCTTAACTTTGAAGCCAAAGGGTGGTAAACATTTGTGTGCAACCGATTTGACCTTTGTCAGCATGAAAATGTCCTCTCAGTCACCCGGGCAGTTTTGGTAGCTTCCATCATGGCAGGCTATCCGATTAATGTGGGGAACCTGATGTCCTACCACATCTCCAAGGCGGTCGGCAAAGAAGAAAAATCCTATCCTTTCCCCAACATTCTGACCGAGTATCTCCAAGACGAAGGGGTAGCGAAGAGGCACTTTGATGTGGAGGTGAAGGCTAAAAAGCCTTTCTCATGGTATCACCTCCAGGGAGCGGACAACCCTAAAGCTAAGAGTAAATCCACTACCTTCACTAGCCAGTATGAAGAGCCAAGGGTAGTGGCCACCGGGTCAGAGCCTTCCATAGCAGCCGGTTCTTCTACTGGAGCAGCTTCCATGCCTCCTTCATCCTCCGAGCCATCCCTCTCAATGCCACTATTAGTGCCCACATCTTATACCTACCCTCAGACTGCATTGCGGGTTTCACAATCATTATCCAGTCTCAACAATTGGATGCAGGAAGTTACAACAAAGTTGACTGCCATATCCAGTGTAGTGGCAGCACAGTCTTCAACCCCATTACAGCTTCAGTTACCTTCATCGGTGAAGGACTCTTTGAAGATGATTCTGGACAACTAGAAGAAGATTTTGGACTATCAGAAGAAGATTCGGGAGACTCTTGATGCACATGGTAGGGTGATCAAGGATTTGGGGAAGAAGGTAAAGAAGATGCGAAAGACTCAGGCATCTAAGGAGTTAGTGGAGAAGTTGAGCAAGGAGGTCGAGAAGATTGCTTCTACAGGTGATATTCCACTGGACCTGCTCATGGAGGAGTCAATCCCAGCAACACATGCAGCAGAGCCTTAGATATCAGAGGCAACAGCCGGCTAGTCTGAGGAGCCGACTGTTACTTCACACACTGTTAAGGAGATGATCTAGATGCTAAGCAACCCCGTAGTCCCCGAGTAAGAGGATGTGGAGATCCAGTTACAGGACACAGAGGGTGTTGATGAGCCCATGTAGTCTGAGGACCCTATTCATGTTCATGACCCGATGAAGACCTTGTGACATTCTTTTGAGAGGGATGAGTGCACTTCTTTAGAATCCTTGTTTTGAGTTCTACATTCTAAAATGAGATTTGCTTGTGGAGAGTAGAGGAGGAGGAGTTTGGCTTCCACAATGACCTATGTGATAGAGCGAGCTTCCTTGATGAATCGAGTCAACTCTTGATGCTCTAGTGTCACAATAGAAATATGGTACTCAAAAGGTCATAACATGGTGTTGTAGATAATTCATTTGTGTTGAGGGTAATTGTTAGTCCCAATTGATGCTTGATTGATTCACTTACGAAGGTGGGAATTACCTTATTTGCTTGAGGACAAGCAAAAACTTAAGTTTGGGGGAGTTGATAAGTAGGAATTTTAACCTATTATTTTCTCTCTTTTACTTGTGTTTAGGCCAAAAAATGCTTGAAGGTATTCCCGAAAACTAATGAAATATGATTGCTCGCAGGAATTGTTCAAAATGAGCCAAATGAACCATAACTCACAAAGGAGTCAAAAGTTGAACAAAAACCAAGGCTGGGAAAAGAACTCTAAAGCGCGGACCGCACAAATATTGTGCGACCGCGAAAGGCATGATGCGCCCGCGAACACAATTACGCGGTCCACATAAGAGAGATTCAGAGAGTGTGTTTTTTGGGGAAAAAGATGAGCGCGGACCGCACCAGAAATGTGCGGCCGCGAGAGTACTTGTGCGGCTGCGATTAGAATTATGCGGACCGCGAAGACTGAGGTTTAGAGAGCTTGCAACCTGAGCAAAAGAGAGAAATGCAGTCCGCATCATAATTGTGTGGTCGCGATTGAAATTATGCGATCCGCGAAAATAAGCTCAACCCAGATCCATAATCACTCAAATCGAATCAGACTTACGAGGCGTGCGAGGTATACCTACCACATAGTCCATATTGATCATCTCCCACTTTCACATTAGAATTCTATGTTTTGTGCCAAACCACCGGGCTTCCGGTGCTCGGCCTTCACTTGTTGACAGTTCGGGCATCTACCCACAAAGTATGCTACGTCCCTCTTCATGGTATATCTTCGTAGAGCCTGGGTGCAAAGAATAGTTGGAGATGTGAGCCTCGTTCATGGTTCTCTCCCGAAGACCATTTATATTTGGAACACACAATCACCCTTGGTATTTTAGCGTACCATCATTCGTGACGAGAGAAAAATCCATGGTCTTGTGTTATGAATTCCTTCATTCAATTGCACCAATAATAGAGCATTATATTTCTTCTCCTTGACTTCCACTACGAGTGATGACTCGCCCCTATTTTGCACCAACACCCCACCTTCGCTAGATTCCGTAAGTTGAACTCCCAAGCTAGCCAACTAGTGAACTTCTTTGTCCAGTGGACTTTGATATGCCTCCACGTGAGCGAAACTACCCATGGATTTCCGGCTAAGAGCATCTGCCACAACCTATCCTTCCCCTGATGATATAGAATATCGATATCGTAGTCTTTGAGTAATTCAAGCCATTTCCTTTGCCTTAGATTCAACTATTTCAGCTTGAAGAGGTATTGAAGACTGTTATGCTCTGTGAATTTGTCCATATAGACCCCATATAAATAATGACTCCAAATATTCAATGCAAACACCATCACTGCACGCTCTAAATCATGTGTTGGATAATTATTTTCATGGTTCTTGAGCTTCCTAGAAGCATAAACAATCACTTTGCCATGTTGCATTAATAAACACCCAAGTACAACCTTAAATCATCACAATACACAACAAACTCATCCGTACCCTCCGGCAAGGTCACCACCGATGTCGTAGTTAACCTTGACTTCAACTCTTGTAAACTCTTTTCACAAACATCTCACCACTGGAATTTAGCTGCGTTCTACATCAATTTAGTCAATGGAGAAGCAAGAGAAGAAAATCCTTACACGAACTTCTCTAGTACCTAGCTAAGCCCAAGGAACTACGATTATCTATCAAAGTTGTAGGTCCTTGCCAATTCTTCACAGATGCAATATTCTTGGATCGACCTTGATTTCCTTGCTGGAAACAACATGTCTCAAGAAAGCGACAGACTCGAGCCAAAACTCACATTTTGAAAACTTTGCATACAACTTGTGCTGATATAAGGTATGCAAAACTGTCTTGAGATGGTCGACATGGTCCTGTCGACTTCGTGAACATACAAGGATGTTGTCAATGAACATTATCAAAAAAGAGTCGAGGAAAGGATTGAATACTCGATTCATAAGATCCATAAAGGATACCGGGGCATTCGTTAGCCTAAGGACATCATAAAAAACTTGAAGTGCCCATACCGAGTCCTAAAAGTTGTTTTTGGAATATCCTGCTCCCTGTCTTCAATAGGAGATACCCCGATCTTAAGTCAATCTTGGAGAAGTACTTAGCACCTTGCAACTGATCGAACAAGTCATCTATCCTTGGTAGCGGGTACTTATTCTTGATTGTGACCTTGTTGAGATGCCGATAGTCAATACACATCCTCAGTGACCTATCTTTCTTCCTTACAAAGAGAAGCAGTGCGCCTCAAGGCGACACTCGGCCAGATGAAACCCTTCTCTAGAAAATCCTTCAATTGCTCCTTCTGGTTTTTCACTTCTACCGAACCCATTATGTAAGGTGGAATTGATATAGGCTGCATACCTAGAAACACATCGATCCCAAAATCAATCTACCTGTCTGGTGGGATCCCAGGAATCTCCTTAAGAAATACCTCTGGATATTCATTCATGACCGACACGGACTCAAGTGTCGGTGCCTCAACATCAATGTCTGTGACTTGGACCAACTGGTAAATACACCCTTTATTGATAATCTTTGTGGCCTTAAGGTAAGAAATAAACCTTCCCTTTGGCACGACATCATCCCCTTTCCATTCAACGACGGGCTCATTTTCAATCCTAACATTTCTGGTTCGGCAATCAATATTGGCAAAACATGAGTGAAGCCAATCAATCCCTGTTATTACATTAATATCCACCATCACCAATTTAATGAAGTCGGTTGTGGTGCCTTGGCCATGCACTGTGACAATACAATCCCTATAAACTCGTGTGGCTACAATGGACTCACCAACTGGAGTAGATACAGAGAATAGCTCACGAAGCTGCTCCGGTTCTATCCTGAATTCCATAGAAACATAAGGAGTGGCATATGACAAGGTGGAACCAGGGTCTATAAAAGCATATACATCATGAGATTGGATAATCAATATACCTGTGATGACATATGGAGAAGTCTCTAAACTCTAGTGGCCCCTAATGGCATAAAACGTACTAGGTCTTCCCGAACCCTGTGCTCTACCCCTAACTACACCACACCCTGTGGGTGGTGAAGTGCCTCGAGCTAGAGAAGGTGTTGCAGACATAGTAGATATTGAACTGGCTAGCCGCATTATACCCATACCAATATTCTGACGGGACAAATGAAATTCTCTCTGAGTATGACTCTGAAGACCACACCCGCAACACATGGGAAGGTCCATGTAACGAGTGCATCATTCCACACCTAGGGCAGGAGGGCCTCTATTGTGGCTGAAATCTCCCGCCTAACTGCCCTACTGATAAGAACCTCTATTGCCATGACTGGGCCTGCAACGACTTCACTGCTGCTAACTGGGCACTGCTGGCAATGCACTAGCTGAGGATTGAGAAAAAGATTATGTCCGTCCAGATGAACCTCCCCTAAATTTTGACCTTCCACCACTACTACCACTGGAAGAACCACCAAAGTTGCCCGCGGACCAAGCCTTCTTGTTACCTTCTCGATCCATTCCGTTCTTCAATTTATGGGTCTCTGTGACCTGAAATGCCCACTATCTTCTCGTAGTTCATAGCTGAATTCATGGCGACTTTAGCGACCTCATTAATAACCAAAGGGCTAAGGCCTTGTACAAACATGCGAACCCTAGCCTCCATGGTGGGCAACATGTAAATAGCATGCTTTGAAAGGTCTGAAAACCTCACATGGTAGTCCCTCACACTTATACTACCTTTCTTCAAGTTCTCTAACTTGGCGACATTTTCCCTAGTCTCCACAAGCAAGAAATGATCAAAGAAAGCGTCCGCAAACTCACTCCACTTTGCTGGAGGGCTCCCCTCCTCACGAGACTCCTTCCACAATTTGAACCATGAATACGCCACTTCATTTATGTGGTAGGAGGCTAATTCCACTGATTTTGTCTCAGTGGCATGCATCACATGAAGGGTCTTGTGCATCTCATCATTAAATTCTCGTGGGTCCTCCTCGGGCATAGTACCTGTAAACACTGAAGGATCCAACTGAAGGAATCTATTCACCCTAGAACTAGACGACTCCCCTTACTGACTAGAGGAAGTAGGTGTGGCATTCAATCTCTGATCCTGGGAAGCCACTATCTGGGTCAACATCTGTATGGCTCCCCTAAGATCCCTATCAGAAATACTAGGACCAGAGGTTGCGGCTGGAGGTGGGACTGGAATATCAGTTGGAGGTGGGACTGGAATATCAGTTGGAGGTGAAACTGGTGCATTTTCAGTAGGAATAGTAGATCCAGGAGGTGTTGTGGTTCTGGGAATATATTCACCCCTCTGGTGCTCACCCGAAACATCGGGTATAGTATCAATTTCCACCCCTGGGGTGGCATTGGCCCTTTGGCCACTTCTCACCTTCTTCTTAGATTCCATGTACTGAACAATATAACAACACACAAGTGAAAAAAGAGCTCTATCACACAATCCAGAATATCAAAGAAGGGTGACATTCCTAAATGCCCAAATAGCCTCCTAATTATAAATGTGGTTGACAACACACTGATAAGAAAGACTCTACTAGACATGGCTCTGAGACAACCTAGGACACATAAAAACCTTAGGCTCTAATACCACGTTTGTCACGCTCCGACATTGGGGAACAGAACCGGCGCTCAATCGAGTCACCCCAGTCAAGCCATCCTACTTAGCGCCTATCATTAAACCTTGCCCATGAATAATGTGAGGGTGAATATCAATAGTTAGACAAATGAGAGAATAACATGTACAACACCAATTTCATTACTTATAGGAACTTCATTTACGATTTCTAGAACATTACATGTTCATAGTTTAGAAGTGTAAACATATTTGACAACTACAACATTCTAGTTGCTACCCCAATCAAATACAACCCGCAACGTGTCTACGGAGCCTAGGGAGCATGAGTATAATGCATAAATATTTGTGACAAGTCCCTTACTATACCTCAAAAGTAATGTACATGACGACTATAAAACATATGGGCCCTGTTATAGAATATGGCTCACCAAAATCCAGTGAGTGGACGGTATGCGGCTATCGAGGCTCAATACCACCTGCTGAGGAACCACCTGCATTCATTAATGATGCAGTGCTCCTGGCAAAGGAGACGTTAGTACATATAAAATAGTACTAGTACGTAAATATAAATACTCTCTCATGAAATGGAATGTCGGGATAAAAAAGACGACAAACATGAAAACAATAAGTAAATCAATCATCTTTAAATGCCAAATTTAAAGAAGTAAAACTTCAAGTAAAATTTTTTATTTTGGGTTGGGATATCCTTAGTGCTGACACACCACCATCAACATGGTATGAAGTCCGATCCCCGCCAGATCGGCAAGCCGTCACCCCAATGTATGCGGGTTGACATAGAACACAATACCACTATTTGCACGGCATGACGTGCGATCTATTCCCTATCAGCTAAGCCGTCTCACCACAATACTGTGTGGGTCAACATGGTCCTTGCTAGCTATTAACTTATCCCAATCAAGGGGAATAATGACCCTTTGTTTCTCTCTCAAGATTTTGACCATTTCAATAACTAGTTCGTCATCCGTATCATCAGGAGTTAGAATCCTCCTATGCCAACAATTTTGACCTCCGCGAACAGAGTTGTTTCATCTCCTTCATTGCGGGTTTCACTAGTTGAACCATCACGTTGGAAAACATCCTCACGTTCGTTGTGTGCTCCAACATTATAGAAATCGTTGACATCATTAGCTGCCATATCTGATTTTTCTTTTGTTAAGAAAGGAATCAAAACTCGTTAGCAACAAATGAGTGGATCAAAGAAATTACACAATTGTCTATGCCCCACGATGGGCACCAAATTGTTTACTCGTAAAACAATACCATTGAATTTGTAATGTGGTTTATAGACACGTAAATTAATTTGATCCAAAATTATAAGAAAATAAATAAAATCAAGAAATACAAGCCTAGTTGTATGATGAGCTTCTCCGAAAGCAATTATATAAACAATTTCAATAACAAAAGAAATCAAATACTTTTATTATTTGAGAGGAGAATATAACCTTTGTATACATATGATTTTTCATGTCCTACAATGAATACTAATTCTCCTAAGCTCTATTTAGGGAGAAAAGATCCCCAAATCAAGCTCCTCTTGAATGAGAATAAACCGCCATTGATGACTACATAACGGTTGGCAATTGATACAGTGATTCTTTGTAACAGCTGCTCATTGAATGTTATCCGATGTCATCCATTCAAATCTTTGTTATCATTCCTACGATTTACACAACATCGATCACCTGCTTGTATCCGGTGCCAACTACTTGCTAACTCCCTTCTTACCTGTCTTTAGTTCCACGTGTCATCGCGTCATTTGTCCAACTTTCTCTAACCAATTTTACCCATCCAAACTGTCCGTTGGAAAAATTTGAAGTATGTAACGATCCGGTCGGTCATTCCGTAGAATTCGCATCGTTATTCCTATTTCGGCCTTGTTATGCATTGCTTAGTTTTTTATGATGTGTTGGAGTCGGGTGGTTCGTGTTCGGAGTGGTTGTAACGAGAATTGAGACACTTAGTCTCTTAAAGTAGCCTTATAGTTGGAAAAGTCAACTAAGAGTTGACTTATTGGTAACGACCTCGGAATGCAGATTTTATGGCTCGGATAGCTTCGTTAGGTGATTCGGGACTTAGGAGTGTATTCAGAATGTAATGTTGATGTCCGGTGTAGAATTAGGCTTGAATTGGCGAAAGTTAGTTTTTGGCGATTCCGGTCGGCAATGGAAAATAGGCTATCGGGGTCGGAATGGAATTTCGAAAGTTTGAACAGGTTTATAATTTCATTTTGGACATATGTGCAAAATTTCAGGTCAATCAGAAGTGTTTTGGACGATTTCGGCATCTTTGGTGAATTTTAGAAATTTCAAAGTTCATAGGCTTGAATTGAGGTGAAATTAGTGTTTTGATGTTATTTTGGGTATTCCAAGGGTGCGACTAAGCCCGGATGATCATTTATGACTTGCGGGTATGTTTGGTTGGGGTCCCGGATGCCTCGGGATGGTTTTGAGTGATCAACGGGAAGTTTAGTTGCTGCTGAAGTTTTGTTGTTGCTGTCAATTCCACACCTGCGGATTTTGGACCGCAGGTGTGAGCCGCATAAGCGGCAAGGGAGGCCGCAGGTGCGGTTTGAGGCCCTTGGGGGGAGAACAACAGAAGCTGTTGTTTGGACACATTTGCGGGACCGCAGATGCGACACCTGAGCCGCACGTGCGAAATTGAGTCGTGTAATGAAAAACCGCAGGTGCGGTCTATTAAGCGCAGGTGCGGTCCGCAGGTGCGAGAAGTAGGACCGCAAGTGCGAAAAGCCTGGGCAGAAGGTATATAAGTTGGACTTAGCGAATTTTGGTCTTCTCTTCACCATTCTTACGGGATTGAAACTTCTGAGAGAGATTTTTGAGGAAACCAAAGGGAAATCACTTGGAGGTAAGATTCTTGACTTCATAACTCGATTATATGTGATTAAAGACCTAATTAGTGGTGATAATTTGGGGAATATCAGTGAAAAAAGGGGTAATTAGGGCTTGAGATTAAGAGACCTTCTAATGGGGATTTGAGGGGTCATTTGGACTCCGATTTAAGTTTTCTTGATATGTATAGACTCGTGAGAGGATGAGGATCATTATGGTGTAAATTTTAATGAGTTCAGAGACGTGGGCTCGGAGGCCGGGTTTGGCCAATTTTGGGAATTGTGCCTAAATTTGATAGTTTTCGATTTGGTTTCGTTTCCCTAGCATAATTTGATGTTGCAAATATGATTTTTAGACTCGGAGCATTTGAGATCCGGTTCGAGGGGCAAGAGTATTGCAGAGTTGCTTTTCGGGCTAGTTTGAGGTAAGTAACGACTTCAAATCTTGTCCTGAGGGTATGAAACCCCAGACTTAGCATCATTTTACTGTTTTGAAGTGACACACACACTGTATGATGAGTGTGTGGCATGTACCGATTGGGGAATTTGAAATTGGTTCTTCCCGAGGAAACTATTGAGTTGCGTGACCCCTTTCAAATCACATGATAAATAGTATTTTTATTCTTTTGATATATTTGGGTTGTATGCCATGTTTGGGGCCTTGTGCCGATTTGTTTAGACCCCTTGGGGGTTGTTTACTATTTTCCTCACTGTGTTAAATTATGATTTACGATCAGTCATATTATGCTTAACTGATTTCAAAACCCAGTCTTATTTACACCATTTGTAGATATAAAATGATATTTTGGGTCGAGTACCCCGTTTTACTGATAGCCCGAGTGGATTTTGAGATGTTTCTGATTGAGTGAGGCCGAGGGCTTGATTCTGAGGATATGATATTGGATCGGGCTACACGCCGTAACATGTTTCTGACCAAGTGAGGCTGAGGTCCTGATTGTGAGGATATGATATTGGATCGGGCTGCACGTCGCAACATGTATATGATAGGCTGAGTGCGTGAGAGTGATTTGATGCCATGATTTGGCTCAATTGTAGCACTTGGGTTATAGGAGCCTCTCCGGAGTCTGTACACCCCCAGTGAGCGCAGGTACCTGCTGAGTGCGAGTACTGAGTGTCGAGTGCCGAGTGATGAGTGATTGGGAGGCATGAGTGACACTGAGGTTGCCCGAGGGGCTCATGCTGAGTGATTGTGTGGTATGCTGAGTGACTGATTCTGAGTGGTGATTTTCCCCAGGGGCGATTTATGATACTTGTTTCACTGAGTGACTATTTACGATTCATTTCATCTTTAAACTCATACTTCATGGGTATTTTACTGAAGTCATTGAAAATTACAATTTTTCAAAAGAGTTTTATTGAAATTGGCTTTTAAAGCGTACTGATTTGTTGTATACACTGTTGGAAAGTTGTTTTATTGTGATGTGATTATTTGATTCTGTGTGTTTCTTAGTACTCAAGACCTGATTTGTTTTCATTACTACTGAGTTGGCGTACACATCATTACTCCCTGCACCGCTGTGTGCATATTCATATGTTGATACTGGGCGTTAGCCATTTTTTACTCACGGAGCCGGAGTCGGGACATTGAGGTAGCTGTCAGCGTCCACAACATGTCTATCTCCCTTTCCTTATTTCGTACTAGTACTTCGTTTTGAGACTTGTATTCTAACAGTAGTATTATTAGTATCATTCTTAGATGCTCGTGACCTGTTGGCTCCGGATCTTGGGAATTGTTGTAGATTGTTTAGCTTGCTTGTTTTGCTTAAAAGTTTAAAGATTTATATACGTTTTATGAACTGTTGAATACGATTTAGGAAATTGCAAAAAGAAAAATGTAAATATGTGATTGTTGACTAGCCTAGTTCCATGATAAGCGCCATCACGGTCGGTTTAGGATTTGGGCCGTGACAAGTTGGTATCAGAGCACTAGGTTACATAGGACTCAGCGGTCATGAGCAGGTTTAGTAGAGTCTTGTGGATCGGTACGGAGACATCTGTACTTATCTTCGAGAGGCTACAGAACCCTTAGGAAAATCCCACATTCTTGAATTCTTGTCGGGCGAATCCATTTATTCAGCTAAAAACGTAACTCTTTGGATTCATTTCATGTAATTGAATGCGCACGTGAGCGCTTGGTATCAGTTGTGCATCGACGATTTGTGACTTCCATGGATGAGATGTGATTATTTTGCATGTTGATAATGGGCCAGTCCGGAGGACTTGAAGCCGGATTCTTTCTGTGACTTGAGTGCTGAGATTTCGTTGTGTGAGCACATGTGTTTGGGGGACTTATATGTCCGTTTGTTCCCTTATTGAGGGGACTTTATTACTAGATGACTACATGGTGAGTGTGATCTGATAGTTAGGTGTGTTCAGGTTGTTTGATTGTGATAAAATGAATTGGCGGGAGATATAGCAAGAACCATTAAGCATTTAACTTCTGTCTGGAGCTGGCATATTTCCTCGAGTTGTGAGTGTATTGGAGGACCTCTCGTGTTGTTTAGATGTGGAGTAAAGCGGAGCCTTCTATTGTGTTATGAGTTCCTGGCGATGTCTTTTGGGTTGACCAACGCCCCAACATCGTTCATGTATTTGATTAACGGTGTATTTCAGCCGTATTAGCACTTCTTTGTTATTGTATTTCTTGATGGCATCCTGGCGTACTCACGTAGCAAGGGGTAGCATACTCAGCATTTGATGATGGTATTATAAGGATCCAGGGAGGAGAAGCTCTAAGCAAAGTTCTCCAAGTGTAAATTTTGGCTTAGTTCAATAGCATTCTTGGGACACGTGGTGTCTAGTGAAGGTATCTATGTGGTCAGACGAGTGGGGTAGAGCTTCCAGAAGCTCAAGATTTCTTGGACCCCAGCTCTAGTGTTAGTATTGCCATCAGCTTCAGGTTCTTATACCGCTTATTGTGATGTCTCGAGGGAAGGCATTATTGTGTTCTAATGTAGGAGGGTAAAGCAATTGCGTAATAGCTATGATCTTCGGAAGTGTATAGAGAGATATCATCTTGAGGCTAAGCAGGCAGGGGTATCTCCTGCGAGTTGTCCTGAGGTGTGTAATCCTTATGTTGATCTGTAGTAAGTTCTCTTCTACCAGTAAATGATGTATGTTGTAATATGAGTTTAGGTCGCTTGTGGGAGTTGGCATGACCATTACAACGGTGAATGCGAGATTTGCATACAATTTGGGGGCTAGATGGTTGGGGTCATATGAACTTATGAAGGAATAAGTTGAATCTCACCACAATATGGTGGCAGTGATAGCACATGGGCATCGTGAGTTATTGCTTGACTTGATCTTTGGCTTTGATCCAAGTGGGGGAGTCCGTTAATGATAAGTTGATTGCACGATTATGTGTTGTATTGGTTTTGGTTCGAGGTATATTGGTGAATCAGTTATGACCTGCAGAGGTGGGTCTGGAAATGACAAGAGTAATGGAAATTTTTTCGATACAAGTTGTAATGTACTTTGCGGGTAAATGGAATTTATTGAATGATTGAGTTGTACTTGAAAGTGTAGTGTGTGCAGTGTATGAGATTGCTTGATGCTTCAGATGTGTGGATTACTTTCCTAGTATGTGGTTTGCAAGCGGGTTCAGGTCGTTCTGTTTACTTGGTCAGTTTAATTGAAACTGCGTAGAGTGAATGACGTTCGAGAATGGTTCTGACGGATTCAAAGTTATATGTAGCGATTAAGGATCTTCAAGGTGTGAATCGGGCTAGAACTGAGATTTACGTGTAGGTGCCAAGGCTTGTTGTGTATTTACATTATCATGGATTCTATCCATCAGTATCAGGGAAGTGAAGGTAATGACTTTAAATTCGCAGGAAGTCTCTTTAGGGTAAGTATTTCTGATGTGGTGCTTTTGGGGGATATTTGAGAGAGTACTCAGCGGCTTATGAGCCTTAGGTAGTATATTTTATGCTCGGGTTTCGTGCGGTGAGTCTGGATTAAGAATTTGCAGTATTATGGCAGGAGGAAGTATCAATTCGAAGGTAAGTCAGAAGGAACTTGAATAAATATGACAACTTGGTAGTAGGTCGGATCGGCATGATAAAGGATATGATTAGTTCTGTAGGTATTATGAAGTAATGAGTTGTTACAGGTGTTTCTTGGCAGTGTTCTTGGGTTTTGGTGACATGCGTAGCTTGGTTGAGTTAGAAGGATTCAATCCTGACAGTTTGGTGTTGTACAAATATGATTCGGAGAGCTCTTGATGGTTTCTACCACGGTTAGAGATGTATATTTTCTACTGGCGTGAGGGCCATGGGAGGTATAATGATTTTGTTTCTAAATGGGATCAATGGAAAGTTCTGGGCTAGTTGGGTACGTAGTTGTTTGTGGCTCAGAAGGGAGCATGAAGTTCTCATATTTATCATGGGATTGCATGGAGGATGCGGCATTTTGTATATAGTGTAGATTGGCATATGTGAGGTCACGGTTCAGTTCTGGAAGGAAGGTCAGCATTGGCGGTCTCAGATGACTAGGTAAAGGATACCATTATTGGGTGGCTTGATGAGGGTATACATTCAGGAAGAGCAATGTGTTGAGTTAAGGGTTCTTCATTGGAATTGCGACGCTCTCTTGTTGGATCGACTGCGGATATTCAAGGTTGCTTGGTGACACAGAGGAATTTTTGGGGTCTCCCTCGTGGAATGGTTGAGTATTAGAGACATGGTATATATTCGAGTGGTGGAATTGGGATCAGATATGGAAATTGGTGCGCCTTATGGATTTCGAGACTGGGAGTTCTTATGAACATATCAGTGGGTGGTTGTGGACTATAAGGAGGCGAGCAAAGCTAGTCAGGTGTTAGTATGTGCCATGATTCAGTCATTATGAACTTCAGAGAAGTTATCTACCTGTTGTTGGTGACCAGAGTTGACTTAGAGTGATTGGTAGGCCAATATGGGTGTGTGTTATGCACCGAGTCAGAATTGTTGACTCCGAATTGCTATTGTTGAGGGATGTACCATTCGATTGTCATTAAGCTTATTCATGTTTTGGAGTGATCTATGAGTTATCTTTTGGTGTTTCGAGAAGTTGTGATTGTTGGTTATATGTTCATAGGGTGTGGTTCTATCTGGGCTATATAGCGAGACTTGAGTAAGGTAAGTAATTAAGTGTTGCAGGATTGAGACGGGTTGGTTATGTTCTTTTGGGTTTGTGTGGCATCGTATCGTCCGATTTCCCGTGGTTATGGCAATGCACTTTGAGTACTTGATGTCGAATTGCGCATGGTTACTGATTTTGGGCAAGGTGGCTTGAAGTATTTCATGTGGACCGGCGCTTGGATGGGATCACGCATGGTAGCAGAGTTAGGTAGAAGTAAGCTCCTTGGTGTCAGATTCATGCGTTCTGATTTTTACGATGTGTGCCAGGCTTTTTGCATGATGTTGTGATGGTAATTGTTAATGGCAGGATAGTCCTCTCGTGTGAATCTTTTTTTTATGATTTGAGCCCTTGGGATGTTGTTATTGAGTGCACGAGTTGCACAAGCTATGGATCTGGGTGGTATTGATGTTGATCGGCTTAGAAACTCTGCAGTATTCCTGTTGGAGAAGGGAAGCTTCATGTCTGACTGATTGGACAGATGGTTGATGGTTTCTACGTGTTTCTCTCATCATCGGAAGTATATGGAAGTGTTAGAGCGAAACATTGCTTGATAAGAGGTTATGTACCGGTATTAGGTTGTTCTGAGCATCTACTGTGATTAGGGATTGTCGCTATGAGTGTTTGAGTCATGCGGTATATTATGTGATTACATCTTGGGTTACGGATATGTCTTGGTACGATGTATTCAGATTTTATTCAGTTTATGGGTGTGGAATTGTGATCTTGTAAATTACTTCAGAAGTGGAAACTTGGTTCTAAGGCTTATGGGTCAGGATTGGATTTCGGAATTTCAATTGTGTGGTGCTATTGAACCTATATGGGATAGGGTGACGTGGGATCACTTCCGAATATGTGCATGGTAGGTTACACGACAATTTTGGTGGTGTTTGGAGCAGCTCTAGGCACGTTCGAGGACGAACGTATGTTTAAGTAGGGGAGAATGTAATGACTCGGTCGGTCATTCCGTAGAATTCACACCGTTATTCCTATTTCTGCCTTGTTATGCATTGCTTAGTTGTTTATGATGTGTTGGAGTCGGGTGGTTCGGGTTCAGAGTGGTTGTAACGAGAATTGAGAAACTTAGTCTCTTAAAGTAACCTTATAGTTGGAAAAGTCAACTAAGAGTTGACTTATTGGTAACGACCTCGGAATGTGGATTTTATGGCTCAGATAGCTTCGTTAGGTGATTCGGGACTTAGAAGTGTATTCGGAATGTAATTTTGATGTCCGGTGTAGAATTAGGCTTGAATTGGCGAAAGTTAGTTTTTAGCGATTTCCGGTCGGCAGTGAAAAACAGGCTATCAGGGTCGGAATGGAATTCCGGAAGTACAAACAAGTTTGTAATGTCATTTTGGATATGTGTGCAAAATTTTGGTCAATCAGAAGTGTTTTGGATGGTTTCGACATCTTTGGTGAATTTTAGAAATTTCAAAGTCCATAGGCTTGAATTTGAGGTGAAATTAGTGTTTTGATGTTATTTTGGGTGTTCAGAGGGTGCGACTAAGTCCGGATGATCATTTACGACTTGTGGGGATGTTTGGTTGGGGTCCCGGGGGCCTCAGGATGGTTTTGAGTGATCAACGGGAAGTTTAGTTGCTGCTGAAGTTTTGTTGTTGCTATCATTTCCGCACCTGCGGATTTTAGATTGCAGGTGCGAGCCGCAGAAGCGGCAAGGGAGGTCGCAGGTGCGGTTTGAGGCCCTGGGGGGGGGGGACTGCAGAAGCGGTTATTTGGACGCATCTGCAGGACAGCAGGTGCGACACCTGGGCTACAGGTGCGAAATTGGGTCGTTTAATGAAAAACCGCAAGTGCGGTCTATTAAGCGCAGATGCGGTCCGCAGGTGCGTAAAGCCTGGGCTGGAGGTATATAAGTTGGACTTAGCGAATTTTGGTCTTCTCTTCACCATTCATACGGGATTGAAGTGTTTGAGAGGGATTTTTGAGGAAACCAAAGGGGAATCACTTGGAGGTAAGATTCTTGACTTCATAACTCGATTATATGTGATTAAAGACCTAATTAGTGGTGATAATTTGGGGAAAATCAGTGTAAAAATTGGTAATTAGAGCTTGAGATTAAGAGGCTTTCTAATGGAGATTTGAGGTATCATTTGGACTCCGATTCCAGTGTTCTTGATATGTATAGACTCGTGAGAGGATGAGGATCATTATGGTGTAAATTTTAACGAGTTCAGAGAGGTGGGCCCGGGGGTCAGGTTTGGCCAATTTCGGGAATTGTGCCTAAATTTGATAGTTTTCGATTGGGTTTCATTTGCCTAGCATAATTTGATGTTGTAAATCTGATTTTGATAGACTCGGAGCATTTGGGAGCCGATTCGAGGGGCACGAGTATTGCGGAGTAACATTTCGGGCTAGTTTGAGGTAAGTAATGACTTCAAATCTTGTCCTGAGGGTATGAAACCCCGGACTTAGCATCTTTTCATTGTTTTGAAGTGACACACACACTGTATGATGAGTGTGTGGCATGTACCGATTGGGAAATTTGAAATTGGTTCTTCCCGAGGCAACTATTGAGTTGCGTGACCGCTTTTAAATCACATGATAAATAGTACTTTTATGCTTTTGATATATTTGGGTTGATGCCATATTTGGGGCCTTGTGCCGACCTGTGTAGACCCCTTAGGGGCGGTTTACTGTTTTCCTCACTGTGTTAACTTATGATTTACACTTAGTCATATTATGCTTAACCGATTTCAACACTCAGTCTTATTTACACCATTTTGGGATATAAAATGATATCTTGGGTCGAGTACCCCATTTTACTGATAGGTCGAGTGGCTTTTGAGATGTTTCTGACTGAGTGAGGCCCAGGGCCTGATTGTGAGGATATGATATTGGATCGGACTGCACGCCGCAACATGTTTCTGACCGAGTGAGGCTGAGGTACTGATTGTGAGGATATGATATTGGATCGGGTTGCACGCCGCAACATGTTTATGATAGGCCGAGTGCCTGAGAGTGATTTGATGCCATGATTTGGCTTATTTTAGCTCTTGGGCTGTAGGAGCCCCTCCGGAGTCTGTACACCCCTAGTGAGCGCAGGTACCTACTGAGTGTGAGTGCCGAGTGATGAGTGATTGGGAGGCATGAGTGACAGTGAAGTTGCCCGAGGGGCTGATGCTGAGTGATTGTGAGGTATGCTGAGTGACTGATTCTGAGTGGTGATTTGCCCGAGGGGCGGTTTATGATACTTGTTTCACTGAGTGACTATTTATGATTCATTTCATCTTTAAACTCATACTTCTTGGGTATTTTACTGAAGTAATTGGAAATTACAATTTTTCAAAAGAGTTTTACTGATATTGGCTTTTAAAGCGTACCAATTTGTTGTATACACTGTTGGAAAGAAAGGTTGTTTTATTATGATTTGATGATTTGATTATGTGTGTTTCTTACTGCTCAAGACCTGATTTATTTTTATTACTACTGAGTTGACGTACTAATCATTACTCCCTGCACCTCTGTGTGCAGATTCAGGTGTTGATACCGGGCGTTAGCCATCTTTTACTCACGGAGCCGGAGTCGGGACATCGAGGTAGTTGTCAGCATCCACACCATTTCTATCTCCCTTTCCTTATTTTGTACTAGTACTTCGTTCTGAGACTTGTATTCTGACAGTAGTATTATTTTCGTGACCCGTTGGCTCCGGATCTTGGGAATGGTTGAAGATTGTTTAGCTTGCTTGTTTTGCTTAAAAATTTAAAGATTTATATAAGTTTTATGAAATGTTGATAACGATTTGAAAAATTTCGAAAAGAGAAATGTAAATATGTGATTGTTGGTTAGCCTAGTTTAATGATAAGCGTCATCACGACCGATTTAGGATTTGGGATCGTGACAAAGTAACTATGCTAAAATCGCATTTGTAAGAGGACAAATCCTAATAAGTTTAGCGTCATTGTATATCGCGTCAGTTGTTGAATCAGAAAAAAGTGCAAGCTGATCAAACGGGTATCCACTCTCTTCTAGTTCAGCAAATTTAAGCAATTTTCACTTCCTATTAAATAACTAACGCTACATCACAAGCAAAAGAATTGTTAAGACTTAGACATATAGAAGCAATAAAGAAATAAAGACCAAAAGCTAAATTTAGTATTCGTTCCGTTTCAATTTACGTGAACCTATATTTTTTAGTTAGATATAAAAAAGATTGATATATTTTCATGTTTGAAAACAATTTACCTTTATGCACGATTTATATCTACATAAAATATATTATTTTATTTTACATCACAAATTCAAAAATCATTTTTTTTTTAAATTTCGTGCTCAATCAGATGATTTCGCATAAACTGAAACGGACAGAGTACCTATTAGCAGTCATCTGTCTCAATTTATGGTACTGTTACTACTTTTGCGAGTTAAATATTTATTTGTGATTGCGACCGTTTCAAATATTTTCAAGTACTTTTAGAGAAGATTGTGCTTTGATATCTATATGTGATTGGATACACTCATTTTCCGAAAAAGATTTGAGGAATATATATATCAATTTCAAGTATTAGACGAATCGAATATCATATTCTATTCTCTAACCAGTCATTTATTTATTTCTATTTGAAAGAAGGATATACTGCGCATTCGGTTTTTTATTTTTGATATTGAAGACTTAAAATTTAATCCAGAACCAAAATAAGGTCGATTTGTGTCACAATCCGAAATTCTCACCATCGGGATCGTGATGGCGTCTAACGTTGAACTCGCTAGACAAACCAACATATTTAATCATATTTATTTAAAAATCTTTACTATTAAATGATAACAAGTAAAAATCATCTTTCCATAAATAGAAGCTTAAAATAACAACAGAGTAAGAGAATACATAACTAAATCCACAAACTTAACAAAATACTTAAATTAACCAACCCGGATCTTTGGAGTCACAACTCACGGACCGTCTAAGAATAGTACACAGAATAGTCTGAAAGAACTAATACATATGCTTCTAAAGTACAAAAATCAGAAATGAAATGGAATAGGGAAGGGGACGTCAAGGCCTGCGGACGCCTACAGGTCTACCTCAGTGTCTCCGGTGGACTGAAGGAAGCCTCCTCGATCAGTGTCCACAAGGTCCGGTACCGGGATCTGCACAACATAAAGATGTGCAGGTGCAGTATCAGTACAACCGACCCCATGTACTGAGTAAGTGCCGAGCCTAACCTCGGCGAAGTAGTGACGAGGCTAGGACACTACCAATAATATCACCTGTGCAGTTTAATATTATATAAAAGATTAACGACAGGAAGTAAACAGTTAAGTGCACAAAACGGGAAAAACATGTTGGGGACAAAGGGAAAAGCAATTACTGAATAACAGAACAAGGCAACAGTCTAAATATCAAAATAACAACAAGAAATAACAACATAGAACAAACAAGTGCACGTCATCACCCTTCGTGCTTTACTCTCATCCTCACCAAAACAAGTGCACGACATTACTCTTCGTGTTTTTACTCTCATCCTCACCAAAATAAGTGCACGACATCACCCTTTGTGTTTTTACTCTCATCCTCACAAAAACAATAAATAAATAGAAACGGCACGGCATTATCCTTCGTGCTTTTAATATCATATCATGGCACGGCATCACCCTTCGTGCTTTACTCTCATCCTCACAAAAACAATAAATAAATAGAAACGGCACGGCATTATCCTTCGTGCTTTTAATATCATATCATGGCACGGCATCACCCTTCGTGCTTTTACACTCGCATCCTCACAATGCAATAAATAAATACACGGCATCACCCTTCATGCTTTTACACTCTTCCTCACCCAAACAATATCAAAAACAACAGTTCGACAAGGAAAATCAACAACATGAATCATAAATCATAACATCAGGGCAAGGGAACAACAACATAAATAATAATACCGTCCCGGCAAGGGACACAGCTATAACCAATCTCCCTCAAGTGTATAATTCAACAAGATAGTCCTCAACCGAACAAATAACAAACGGTATTCACAACCAAGAATTCCATCAAATGAATAACCACCAAAGTGAAATTTAATTCATAACACAGTGAATATCGATGAAAATCATATATATCCTAAGAACCGCCTCACGGGCATGCTTGAAAACAACATATAGGTACTCGTCACCTCACCTATACGTTGAACATGGAATAAACACGTAGCAAATAAGACTCAACACATATTCCCTCAAGCTAAGGTTAGGCCAAACACTTACCTCGATGCCACGAACACAATTCAAGCCTCAACTACTGCTTTACCTCTTGATTCCACCACCAACTCGCTCGTATCTAGCCACAAGTTACTTAATTATATCAATAAATGCTAAATGAATCAATTCTAATGCATGAAAATGAGTTTTCTAAAGTTTTCCCCAAAAAGTCAAAATCGACCCCGGGCCCGCTCGGTCCAAACCCGAAATTCGGACCAAAATCCGATTACCCATTCACCCTCGAGTCCGGATATATAAATGATTTTGGAATCCGACCTCAATTTGAGGTCTAAATCCCCAAATTTCAATATTCTTAGGTTTTACCCAAAATTCCTAATTCCACCATGAAAACCCTAGATTCTAGGATAAAATTTTGTAAAAAGAAGTTAAGGAGTAAAGAAAATAGTTAGAAATCACTTACTAATATTTTGGAGAAGAAAGAGTGTTTGGAAAATCGCCTCTTACCTTTTTAGGATTTTGAAAAATGAAAAATAACTGAAAATCCCGTTTATGTAGCAAAGAGCAAATTGGCTGCAGTGACATGCTATAGTATTTTGGCCATAACTTTCTCTACAGAGGTCCAAATTGGGATTTCTTTACCATTCTGGAACCTAGACACGAAGGGCTTGAACTTCCGCTTTTGAATCATCTCAATTTTCCTTGTAGATCAAATGATATAGGCCTTCGACGTCAGGACAGTGAACCTGCTCCTCACAGCGGACCGCACAAAATCGAGTGCGGTCGTAAAGGCCCTTTCCGCGGCAGCACAAAATTAGTGCGGACCGCACTGGCGGTTTCAAAGATCTGCACTTCTCTGAACCTGCAACAGCCCTGTTTTAAGCGTAATGCATCCCAGGACTCAAAACTCACCCGAGCCCTCGGATCTCCAAACCAAATATGCACACTACCTCGAAAACATCCTATGGACTTATTTGGGTAATCAAATCACCAAAATAACATCATAAACATCGAATTAAACCCCAAAATCAATAAAAGTTTCTAAAACTCCTTTAAACTTCAATTTTTGCATATAAGGTCCGAATCATGTCAAATACATTCCGATTCTTACCAAACTTTACAGGCGTAACATATACATTATATCGAACCTGTACCCGGCTCCGGACTATAATACGGGCCCGATACCACAAGTTCCACATATAATTTCATTTTCAAAAACCTCTTTATTTTCAGAAAATAATTTCTTTTAAAAATTTATTTCTCGGACTTGGGACCTCGGAATTCGATTCCGAGCATACGTCCACGTCCCATATTTTCCTACGGACCCTCCGAGACTGTCAAATCACGGGTCCGGGTCTGTTTACCAAAAATGTTGATCGGAGTCAACTTTATTCAAATTTCTAATAGAAAATTATCATTTTTATCAGTTTTTCACATAAAGGCTTCCCGGCTACATGCCCGGGCTGTGCATGCAAATCGAGGTGAGATAGAAGGAGGCTTTCATGGCCTCGAAACACAGATTTAGCTAGAAATACACGAGATGACCTTTTGGGTCATCACAATCTCCACCTCTAAAACAAACGTTCGTCCTCGAACGGACATAGAAAGGTACCTGAATCGGGGAAAAGATGGGGATATCGGCTCCACACATCGGACTCGGACTCTCAGGTAGCTGCCTCAATAGGCTGACCTCTCCACTGAACACGGACCAAAGGATAACTCTTCGATCTCAATTGACGAACCTACTGGCCTAATATGGCTACCGGCTCCTCCTCATAAGTCAAATCCTTGTCCAACTGGACACTGCTGAAGTCTAGCACATGAGAGAGATCGGCAAGATACTTCCGAAGCATAGATACATGAAACACCGGATGCACGACTGATAAGCTCGGTGGCAAAGCAAGTCTATAGGCCACCTCTCCTACCTTCTCAAGAATCTCAAAGGTACCAATGTACCTAGGGCTCAACTTTCTCTTCTTTCCGAACCTCATCACGCCCTTCATGGGCGACACCTGAAGCAATACCTGGTCTCCTATCATAAATGCCAAATCACGAACTCTGCGGTCTGCATAACTCTTCTTCCTGGACTGAGTTGTACGAAGTCTATCCTGAATGATCTTCACCTTATCCAAGGCATCCTGAACTAACTCTAAACCCAACAACCTAGCCTCTCCCGACTCGAACCACCCTACTGGCGACCGACACCGCCTACCATACAACGCCTCATAAGGAGCCATCTGAATGCTCGACTGATAGCTGTTGTTGATGGCAAACTCAGCTAAAGGCAAAAACTGGTCCCATGAACCTCCAAAGTCAATGACATATGCCCGCAACATATCCTCCAAGATCTTAATAGTACGCTCGGACTGTCTGTGCATCTAAGGATGAAACGCTGTGCTCAACTCAACCCGTGTGCCCAACTCACGCTGAAATACTCTCCAGAAATAGGAGATAAACTGAGTACCTCGATCGGAAATAATAGACACGGGAACACCATGAAAGCGAACAATCTCCCTGATGTAGATCTTTGCCAACTTCTCCGAAGAATACGAAACTGATACAGGAATGAAGTGTGCTGACTTTGTCAGCCTATCCACAATGACCCGCATCGCATCAAACATCCTCTGAGTCCGTGGGAGTCCAACTATGAAATCTATGGTGATACGCTCCTACTTCCACTCGGGAATCTCAATCCGCTGCATCAAACCACTGGGTCTCTGGTGCTCGTACTTAACCTGCTGATAGTTTAGGCACCGAGCTACATATGCCACAATATCTTTCTTCATCCTCCGCCACTAATAATGCTGCCGCAAATCCTGGTACATCTTTGCGGCGCCCGGATGAATGGAATAACGTGAACTGTGGGCCTCCTGCAATATCAACTCACGAATCCCATCAACATCAGGCACACAAATACGACCATGTATCCTCAAGACTCCATCATCATCAACCGTAACCTGCTTGGCATCTCCGTGCCGAACCGTATCCCTAAGGATACATAAATGACGATCATCATACTGCCTCTCTCGAATACGATCAAACAAGGAAGAACAGGCCACGGTATAAGCCCAAACACTACCAGTCTCAGAAACATCTAATCTCATGAACCGATTGGCCAAAGCCTACACATATAAAGCAAGCGGTTTCTCTCCGACCGGAATATAAGCAAGACTACCCATGCTGACTGACTTCCGGCTCAAAGCATCGGCCACTACATTGGCCTTCCCCGGATGATATAAGATGGTAATGTCATAGTCTTTCAACAGCTCTAACCATCTTCTCTGCCTCATATTCAACTCTTTCTGCTTGAATAAATATTGCAAACTCTTATGATCCGTGAACATCTCACAAGACACACCATACAGATAATGCCTCCAAATCTTCAGCGCATGGACAATGGCTGCTAACTCTAAGTCATGAACTGGATAGTTCTTCTCATGAACCTTCAACTGACGTGAAGCATAAGCTATAACCTTGCCATCCTACATCAACACTGCACCAAGTCCAACCCGTGAAGCATCATAATACACGGTATATGGCCCTGAACCTGTGGGAAAAACTAACACTGGTGCCGTGGTCAGGGTTGTCTTGAGCTTCTAAAAGCTCGCCTCACACTCGTCTGAACACCTGAACTGGGCACCCTTATGAGTCAACCTGGTCATCGGGGCTGCGATAGATCAAAATCCCTCCACAAAGCGGCAATAATAACATGTTAAGCCCAAGAAACTCCGAATATCTGTAACTGAGGTGGTATAGGACATTCTCTACTGCTGAAATCTTCTTGGGATCCACCTGAATGCCCTCTGCTGAAACAACATGGCCCAGAAATGCCACCGAACTCAACCAGAACTTACACTTAGAAAATTTGGCATACAACTGAATGTTCTTCAGGGTCTGGAGGACAACTCGAAGGTTCTGCTCGTGCTCCTCCTGACTGCGGGAGTAAACCAAAATATCGTCAATGAAGACAATCATTAACAAAACCAAATAAGGCTTGAACACTCGATCCATCAACTCTATAAAGGCGTCTGGGGCATTTGCCAACCCAAACAACATCACCAAGAACTCATAATGCCCATACTGAGTGCGTAAGGTTGTCTTAGGGACATCGAATGCCCTAATCCTCAACTGATGATAGCCAGATCTCAAATCAATCTTGGAAAACACTGTGGCACCCTGAAACTGGTCGAATAAATCATCAATCCTCGGCAAGGGATGCTTATTCTTGACAGTAACCTTGTTAAATTGCCGGTAGTCAATAAACATCCTCATCGAGCCATCTTTCTTCTTAACAAACAATACTGGGGCACCCAAAGGAGAAATACTAGGCTTAGTAAAGCCTTTATCTAGCAAATCTTGTAACTGATCCTTCAACTCCTTCAGCTCTGGCGGGGCCATACGATATGGCAGAGTAGAAATGGGATGAGTGCCCGGAGCCAACTCAATGCAAAAGCCAATATCCCTATCGGGTGGCATACCCGACAGATCAGTAGGGAATATCTCTGGAACTCACAGACAACGGGCACCGACTCCATAGAAGGAACCTCGACACTAGAATCATGAACATAGGCCAAATAGGCCAAACACCCCTTCTCGACCATGCGTTGAGCCTTCATATATGAGATAACTCTGCCGGAAGAATGACCAGGAACTCCCCTCCACTCCAATCGGGGTACTCTGGGTAAGGCCAAGGTCACAGTCTTGGCGTGACAGTCCAGAATAACATGATAGGGAGATAACCAATTCATCCCCAAAATGACATCGAAATCGACCATATCAATAAATAAAAGATCTACATGAGTCTCCAGACAGCCAATAACCACTATGCATGTACGGTAGACTCGATCCACCACAATAGAATCACCCATCGGTGTAGATACATATACAGGGTCACTCAGGGAATCACAAGGCATAATCAAATAAGGAGCAAAATATGAGGACACGCAAGAAAATGTAGACCCCGGATCAAACAAAACCAAAGCATCTCTGCTGTAAACTGAAACTATACCTGTAATAACTGCATCAGAGGACTCCGCCTCAGTTCTGGCGGGAATAGCATAGCATCGTGGATGAGCCCCACCAATCTGGACATCCCTGGGTCGACCTACTGCACGCTGACCTCTACCTCTCGGAGCCTTTCCTCCACCTCTAACTGTTTGGCCTCCACCTCTGGCACCTCGACCTCCACCCCTAGCTGGCTAAGGGGGTGGGGGTGCACCTGGTGCGGGAATCATAGCATGGGAACCCTGATGCTGAGAACCACTAGAAGCTCAAGGGCAATACCTAGCTATGTGCCTTTGAACACCACAGGAGTAACAAGACCTCTGCTGCTGAGACTGCTGGCCCTGGAACTGTCCCTGTCGACTAGAATAACCACCCTGGAAGCTCTGAAGCGGCGGTGCACTGATAGGAGCTGGTGGTGCACTGCGGGATACTTGTAGTGCTAACTGGAATGGCCTAGGAGGATGACCTCTGCCAGAGGAATCTCTGCCTCCAGATGAGGCACCACTAAATCGACCGAAATGACGAGGCCTCTTGTCACACCCCTGACCACTGCCCTGTGATAAGACCATCTCTATCCTCCTAGCCACATTGGCCGCCTCCTGAAATGAAATATCAGTACCTGTCTCTCTGACCATCTGAAGCCTAATCGGCTGAGTTAACCCCTCAATAAACCTCCTCACTCTCTCTCGATCCGTGGGGAGTATCATGATAGCATGTCAGGCCAAAGTGATGAACCGGCTCTCATACTGGGTAACTGTCATGGAGCCATACTGGAGACGCTCAAACTGCCTCCGAAGATCCTCTCTCTGAGTAACTGGTAGAAACTTCTCCAAGAACAACTCAGAGAACTGAGCCCAAGACAACGACGAAGATCCAACTGGCCTGGTCAAACAATAGTCCCTCCACCAAATCCTGGCGGGACTAGAAAGACGGAAAGTAGCAAAATCGACCCCATTGGTCTCCACGATCCCCATGT
This sequence comes from Nicotiana undulata, assembly GCA_005239495.1. Lineage (NCBI taxonomy): Eukaryota > Viridiplantae > Streptophyta > Magnoliopsida > Solanales > Solanaceae > Nicotiana > Nicotiana undulata. The sequence goes on along the minus strand of ML274878.1, from coordinate 10,518 downwards.
TCCGAAGAACATAGGAACTGTCTAAGAAATATCCTGGGGGTCCTCTGATGGTGCACCAGTAAAAGTAGTAGGAAATAACTTGGTGAACCGATCAAATCCCTATAAAGCATCGGCAAACATGGGTGCACCCTCAACGGCCTGTGCCACAATACCCGGCTGAGCCACTCCGGCTGTCTGAGGTGCTAGAGTCTGGAACTGAGAAGCTAACTGCTCCGGTGTGTGGGTGGAAGGAGTTTGGGCCCCTCCCCCAGCCTAAGAGATGGCTGGTGCAGTCGGAAGTAGACCGGCCTGAGCCACGCTCTCCATAAGGCCCACTAAGCGGACCAGAGCCTCCTAAAGTACCGGGGTGGCAGTGAACCTCTCTCAGACCTGAGCTGGTCCAACTGGAATCGTCTGGGCAGGAACCTCACCGGCAAAATCTACATGTGGGTCCTCTACTGGGGCTGCTGCTCCGGGCTGAGCCCTACCCCTGCCTCGGCCTCTAGCACGGCCTCGGCCTCGGCCCCTCGTAGCAGCTTCAACTGGAGGATCGAGCTGTTGATCAGTGGATAGGGAAGCACGCATTCTCGCCATCTGCGAGGGAATAGAAACTCAGGTAGCATTTAGAAGTCAAATCGCTCGACGGAGAAGAATAGATGTGAAGTTATTCCTAACTTTGCAGCCTCTGGGGGATAAATACAGACGTCTCTATACCGATCCCTCAGACTCTACCAAGCTTGTCCGTGAATTGTGATACCTAGGCAACCTAGTGCTCTGATACCAACTTGTCACGACCCAAAATTCCCACCATCGGGATCGTGATGGGGTCTAACGTTGAACCCGCTAGACAAGTCAACATATTTAATCATATTTGTTAAAAAATCTTTACTATTAAATGATAACAGGTAAAAATCAACTTTCCATAAATAGAAGCTTAAAAATAACAACAGAGTAAGGGAATACATAGCTAAATCCACAAACTTAACCAAATACTTATATTAGCCAACCCGGATCTTTGGAGTCACAACTCACGGACCGTCTAAGAGTAGTACACAGAATAGTCTGTAAGAACTAATACATATGTTTCTGAAGTACAAAAATAAAAAATGAAATGGAATAGGGAAGGGGACGCCAAGGCCTGCGGACGCCTACAACTCTACCTTAGTGTCTCCGGTGGAATGAAGGAAGCCCCTCGATCAGTGTCCACAAGGTCCGGTACCGGGATCTGCACAACTTAAAGATGTGCAGGTGCAGTATCAGTAGAACCGACCCTATGTACTGAGTAAGTGCCGAGCCTAACCACGGCGAAGTAGTGACGAGGCTAGGACACGACCAATAATATCACATGTCACTACAAAAAAACTTGAAATAGCTACGACTTCGTCGCTAATCTGTCGCTAAAACGCTCTAGCTAGCAGAATTTCTTGATAATTTGTTGCTAAATGAGATTAGCGATGGATTTTTCAGTTTATCTACAGAATTTGTCTGTTGCTAAACCCTGATTTTTTTAGTAGTCTGTGCAGTTTAATAATATATAAAAGAATAACGACAGGTAGTCAACAGTTAAGTGCACAAAACGGGGAAAACATGCTGGGGACAAAGGGGAAAGCAATTACTTAATAACAGAACAAGGAAAAAGTTTAAATATCAAAATAACAACAAGATATAACAACATAGAACAAACAAGTGCACGACATCACCCTTCGTGCTTTACTCTCATCCTCACCAAAACAAGTGCACGGCATCACCCTTCGTTCTTTTACTCTAATCGTCACCAAAACAAGTGCACGGCATCACCCTTCGTGCTTTTACTCTCATCCTCACCAAAACAAGTGCACGGCATCACCCTTCGTGCTTTTACACTCTCATCCTCACAATGCAATAAATAAATACATGGCATCACTCTTCGTGCTTTTACACCCTTCCTCACCCAAACAATATCAAGAACAACAGTTTGGCAAGGAAAATCAACAACATGAATCATAAATCACAACATCCCGTCAAGGGAAACAACAGAAATAATAATACCGTCCCGACAAGGGACACATCTATAACCAATCTCCCAAAAGTGTATAAATCAACAAAATAGTCCTCAACCGAACAAATAACCAACGGTATTCACAACCAAGAATTTCCATCAAATGAATAACCACCAAAGTGAAATTTAATTCATAACACGGTGAATATCGATGAAAATCATATATATCCTAAGACTCGACTCACGGTCATGCTCGACAAAAACATATAGGTACTCGTCACCTCACCTATATGTTGAAAATGGAATAAACACGTAGAAAATAAGACTCAACACCTATTCCCTCAAGCTAAGGTTAGGCCAAACACTTACCTCGATGCCACGAACACAATTCAAGCCTCAACTACCACTTTACCTCTTGATTCCACCACCAACTCACTCGTATCTAGCCACAAGTTACTTAATTATATCAATAAATGCTAAATGAATCAATTCTAATGCATGGAAATGAGTTTTCTAAAGTTTTCCTCAAAAAGTCAAAAATTGACCCCGGGCCCACTCGGTCCAAACCCGAAATTCGAACCAAAACCCAATTACCCATTCACCCTCGAGTCCGGATATATAAATGGTTTTGGAATCCGACCTCAATTTGAGGTCTAAATCCTGAAATTTCAATATTCTTAGGTTTTATCCAAAATTCCCAATTCCACCATGAAAACTCTAGATTCTAGGATGAAATCTTGTAAAAAGAAGTTAAGGAGTAAATAAAATTAGTTAGAAATCACTTACTAATGTTTTGGAGAAGAAAGAGTGTTTGGAAAATCGCCTTTTACCTTTAGGATTTTGAAAAATGAAAAAGAACTTATAATCCCTTTTAAATATACCCCTCTCAAACCCCCACCGCGGACCGCACAAAAGGGAGTGCGGCCGCACAAAGAGCAAATTGGCTGCAGTGACATACTTTAGTATTTTGTCCATAACTTTCTCTACAGATGTCCAAATTAGTATTTCTTTACATTTCTGGAAACGAGACACGAAGGGCTACAATTTTTGTTTTTGAATGATCTCACAATTCCTTGTATATCAAAAGCTATAGGCCTCCCAATTCAGGCCAATGAACCTGCTCCTCACCGCGGACCGCACAAAATCGAGTACGGCCGCAAAGGCCCTTTCCGCGGCAGCACAAAATCAGTGCGGACCACACTGGCGGGTTCAGAGACCTGCACTTCTCAGAACCTGCAACAGCCTTGTTTTAAGCCTAATGCATCCCGGGACTTACCCGAAACTCACCCGAGCCCTCGGACCTCCAAACCAAATATGCACACAACCTCGAAAATATCCTACGGACTTATTCGTGTAATCAAATCACCAAAATAACATCATAAACATCGAATTAAACACCAAAATTAATGAAAATTTCTAAAACTCATTTAAACTTAAAATTTTGCTTATAAGGTCCGAATCACGTCAAATAAATTCTGTTTCTTACAAAACTTTACAAGCATAACATATATATTATATCGAACCTGTATCGGGCTCCAGAACCATAATACGGGCCCGATACCACAAGTTTCACATATAATTTCATTTTCAAAAACCTCTTTTATTTTTAGAAAATAATTTCTTTTAAAAATTCATTTCTCGGACTTGGGACCTTGGAATTCAATTCCGGGCATACGCCCAAGTCCCATATTTTCCTACGGACCCTCCAGGACCATCAAATCACGGGTCTGGGTTGTTTACCAAAAATGTTGACCGAAGTCAACTTTATTCAAATTTGTAATACAAAATTATCATTTTTATTTATTTTTCACATAAAGGCTTCCTGGCTACACGCTCGGGCTAACACACGCAAATCGAAGTGAGATAGAAGGAGGATTTCATGGCCTCAGAACACAGATTTAACTAGAAATACACTGGATGACCTTATGGATCAACACAATTTGGTCCAATTTTTTTATTTTTTATTTTTGTTTAGGATTTGCTCATTTTCTATCTTTTGATGGAATCATAAATATGTATGACTCTGTTGTATATAAAAAAATTTGAATATACCTCATCGGTATTGAACAAACAATATTGGCCCGACTTGGCATATTTAACTAAACCAGTCTATGAGTACGTACGATGTGTGTACTCCCAAATTTTTTAAAAAGAACATAGATATTATTGGTAACAAATGTAATTATAAAATAAAAGAAATTAAAAAAAACATAGATATCATTTAAATAATGTGTTTGTTTACAAACTATAGATTAGTAAAAGAAGTGGCAAGGTGTGATGACCCAAAAGGTCATCCTAAGTAATTCTATCTAAATCTGTATTCCGAGGCCCCGAAAGCCTCCGTTAATCTCACTTCGATATGCGTGCGCAGCCCGGGCGTGTAGCCGGGAAGTCTTTATGTTGAAATTTGATGAAAATGGAATTTTTATGATAATTAAATAAATAAAGTTGACTTTGGTCAACATTTTTGGTAAACAGACCCGGACCTGTGATGTGACGGTCCCGGAGGGTCCGTAGAAAAATATGGGACTTGGGCGTATGCCCGAAATCGAATTCCGAGGTCCCAAACCCCAGAAATGAATTTTTAAAGAAAATTATTTTCTGAAAATAATAAAGGATTTTGAAAAGGAATAATTATGTGAAAACTGTGTTACCGAGCCCGTACTATGGTTCCGGATACCGGAACAGGTTTATTATATGTTATTGGTCTTATCTGTAAAATTTGGTGTAAAACGGACTTGGAATGACGTGTTTCGGGTCAAAATTGGAAAAGTTAAGCTTTATGAAGTTTTAACAAAATTCTATGAGTTTTAAGGTTTAATTTCTTATTTTTGATGATATTTTGGTGATTTAAAAGCTGGAATAAGTTCGTAGGATGTTTTGGGAGTTGTGTATGTTTTTCGTTTTGAGCCCCGAGGGCTCGGGTAAGTTTCGGGTAGTTAACGGGGTGTAAAAGTCATGAAAAATCTAGTGTTTCTCCTGTTTCTGGTGTCAGGCCTTTTCTTCAGTGCGATCGCATATGCATCTCCGTGATCGCACAACATTAGGTTAGTGGGGGCAAAGTTTACTCTATGCGATCGCTTAGAGTTGTCCGCGATCGCATAGTGTGTAGGTGTGATACGTTGGGGGCTGGGTAGTTACTCAGTGCGATCGCACTGGCCCTGTCCGCAATCACAGTAGTGTAGGTCCAGGCTTCACTGCGGCCGCAGCCCTTGCCCTGCGGTCGCACATCAGATGATCCCTGACCCTATGCGATCGCACTCCCTTTCCCGATTGCATAGAGTTATTTCGCCCAGCTATAGTTTTAACCCCAAAACAGAATTCAACACGGGAATATCATATTTTCAGCCTTCTTCTTCTCCTCACACCACCATTGACGATCCTCAAGCTAATTTCCCTCCATTAACACTTAGGTAAGTGATTCTAACACTAATTTCTTCCACTTTTCTTCCATAATCACTAGAATCTAGGCCTAAAATCAAAGTAGAAATTAGGGGTTTTGGGTAGAGTTAGGGCTTATGGGGTTATGGGTAATTCAACCTCAATTTCGGGTCGGATTTCAAAATAAATCATATATTTGAACTCGTGGGGGTATGGGTGATCGGGTTTTGGTCCGAGCCTCGTGTTTGGACCAAGCGGGCCCGGGGTCGAATTTTGGTATTTTTGAAAGAATGCTAGGAATTGTATAATTAGGCTATGGGACTGTGTTAATGAGTCATTATTTATATTATTGAGTCAATTATGCCTAGATATTATCGTTTCGTAGTAAGATTCTAAAGGAAATGCGGTATTAGAGGCTTGACTTGCACTTTGGAGCTGAGGTAAGTGTTTGTCCTAACCTTAGCTTGAGGGATTAGGTATAGAGTCTTATTTGCTATGTGTAATTCATGTCCAACGTATAAGCGGGGTGACTAGTGCCTATATGTTGCGATCAAGCATGCCCGTGAGTCAATTGTGATGAATCATACCGTGTTCTTAATATTCTCTGTACTATGAGTAATTGGTGATTTAGAAGTGATACCTTGTTGTTGTTTCATGACATGGGGAGTTATTGTGTTATTTGTTTCAGTTGAGGCTTTTACTGTCGAAATTTTATTTCTGATGCGAGGTTAGTTATAGCTGAGTCCCTTGCCGGGATGATAGAATTTTATTGAGTATTTCCATACACTTGAGACTTCTTATTGTTGATTTTCACATTATAATGTTGCTTTTATATTATTTATCGCACGAGGGGACATGCCGTGCTTATTGTTTATTATTTATCACACGAGGGGA